>VZRX01022447.1:224347-357240 GCA_013398075.1 Notiomystis cincta | reverse complement strand
CCAACCCCCCCATTTGTCTACAATAATGAAAAAAAAAATACAGCAGCATCTGGTACAGATTTTGTTTCCAGACACACCTCTACCAAAAAATGCTGTGCTTTTGCAAGGACACTGAAAGGCAAGGGAAGGGGAAGCCTTAACTTTGTTGATCCAACAGTAAAATCCACGGTACTTACTGCAGGTCCTGGAAAACAAAAGAAAAATAAAGAAAAAAAAGATTCAATTACAAAGAAAAAGCATAATCTGACAAACCAATACAAAGCAGGAACTAACACCAGGATGATTTGGGACTTTTCAGTCCAATTCCCATGGGATGGGACTCTCACTTAGCACCATCCACATCCCCCCATTACAGGACCCTCTCACCTGTGCTGCTGGCACAGCAGTACTGACAGGGCTGTAAACCCACTGCTTCCCCATCTTTCTGACAGAACAACTCTGTTCCCTCTCCCCCCACAAGACCCTGGTCACATCACAAAGCAGGGCCCATGTGCAGGGCATCAGTGCCTTGGGCACCACCTGTGGCCAGCAAAAAGGAGACATGGCCAGAAAAATGTGCAAACTTTTATGAATAAAATCCATATTTTCACCTTTATTTATCCTTCAGGCAATGCAAGAGGAGCAAGAGAGAGGCTCCCAAAAGGAGCAGAGCAGCAGGGACTGACAAGGACAGTGCTGCTACTGCCACAGACCCCAGACATTGCTGCTGGATGGTCCCCACCTCTCCCTGGGCTCCACACATGTCACAGCCCCCAGCCCTGTGTCACCCCCAGCTGGCCCCCAGAGGCAGCCTGAGCTCAGAGCCTCAGCTCCAGGGAATACCCATCCCTGCCTCCTCAGCCTTTGGGCTGGGGCTGAGAGCAGCAGGGAGAGGAAGGCTCCCCACGTGCCCAGCAGTGCAGGGTGTCCACCAGCAGCCACACCAACTCCTGCAGCTCCCCACTGCTCTCCCAAACTGGTCCTGCCCTGAGCTCAGCACTGAGCCCTAAGCCAAAGCAATCCACGTTGCTCTCCTGATGCTGAGGCAGCCTATAGCTCTCTTTGGGATTTCTTCATGCTCTGATTCTTGCCTGATCAAAACCAGAAACTAGGCACAATTAGAAAAGAAAAAAAAAAAATGTGGGAAAGCTTAAAATGGAGGCAAAAAAAAAAAAGAGAGCTTTGTTCATCTTATATTATTCAACAATATTATTCAAGCATATTTCAAGTCAATGCCCTTTCAAGGATTTTAAAATTAATTTTAAAATTAAAAACATAGCTAAGTTGAATTTAAAAATAAAAAAAAAACCAAGAATGAGGAGTGGCAGCAAGTAATGGGTGTCAGTATACCAGGAACATCCCACTGCCCTGTGTGTGCCACCTGAAGGGGGTCAGTGCCACAGCCACAGCCTCCACCTCTCGCTCCAGGCCAGCAGCACAGGGCTTAACTTGCTCTCCTTGCTTTAATTTCTTCTGAATACAGAAGCCAATGGCTCTATGCCAATTTATTAACTGAGAATCATAAACCTGATTTATTAACTCACTTACACCAGGCTACCCACAAAAGCCCTTTTGTGGAAAAGTCAAGAACTAAGTCTCAAAGAAGTGGGCAGGAAATTATTTTAATATGGGATTTCAATCATGTACCAATTATAATCTCTTTGGAATTTGTTGCCTACTTTCCTCTTCTCAGCTACTGATTTTTTTCTTGCTAACACGTGCAGCCAAGTGCTCCTTTACAGTGCTTCCTCCTCCCAAACCCAGGAATCCCAGTCAGACTGGGGGGTCTCTATGTGCACCTTTGGATGTTCTCCTGCCCCATCAGTGGAGTTACACCAATCCTTCACTGTGCTCTTGGCCAATTGAGCCTAAATAAATCTTCATTAAGGCAAAAGATTAAACCTATTGAACTGATCTTTCTCCTCCTAAGAACAGTATCACTTTCTGGTTTGCTGAATATGTTTTTCAACAGCCCAGCCACAAGACACTTGTTTCCTATGGAAGAAAGTCAAATATTTTGCAATTCAACAATAAATAAAGAAGCTGATCCTATACCCAGGGGGTGCTCCTCATCCAGCCATCTCATCCTTGTGGGCACATTGCACAAGAGATATGCTCATTTCAAAGAAATTTGCTAGAATTTACTGCCAATAATTCTGACTAGTGAGGAACAGTTTGAGAGGCTGAAAGGAAGAATGAAACAACTTGGAAATTCTTCTTAAAACAAAAAAAAAAGCTGGAAACAGCCTTTGTGCATTGAAAATTATGTGACAAATTAACTTGGGGGCTGATTTCAGAAGGAGGAGGAGAAAGCCAAAAGTAACCTGCAAATGCACAGATTTTGGTCTCTGATTGATTTACCCTGAGCAGGGATGATGCAAATATAACCAGGAGTGAACATTTTGTGCTCAAGCATGCAAAGGCATGGAGATTTTTGGAACCATAGAGATTCCTTAAGAACAGGGACAGCTGTGCTAGCAGGAGGTGAAAATCAAAACTCATTAAAAATTAATGACCCAGATTTCCTGATTGACCAACATTAATGTTATTTTGTGTATCCAAAACCTAAGCAGGTCACAGTGGCATCATCCCCAGCAGTACACAAACATATGGGAAATGACAGGTCACAGTCATTTATTTCCAAGTATTTTTTCAGCTTGGAAATTTTGGGATAAGATGATATTTCTGTTAAATCTGCAAATCATTTATAATGCAAGCTCTCCCACCATGAGAGGAGAGAGCCAGGCAGGGGAAACAAAACCAGCCAGACATTTCCAACAGCTCAGGAAGAGTCAGAGGGGACTTGGTTGCAACTCTAAAGGGCAAATAGCTCATCCCCAAGGTAGAAAACATGCATCTGAAGATATAAAAAAATTAAAATTAAAAAAAAAAATCTGTATTTATACATGGTTATGTGTATTTAAACACACATACTATGTATTTACATACACATAGAGCTTTTAATTCAGGATGCTGTAAGGGCATTAACTGAGCCATGGATAACAACAGAGGAGGACAACTGCTACAGTCACAAGTAGTCACAGAATCTGGGAAAAACTACTTGTCACTGTGTGCTGACCTCTATCCCATCTATGCCTCAGTGCTGGGCACACAGGGAATATCCTCTCCCAGCAAAGGCTCATTACTGAGGGGATACGTGGGACAGATTAGATTTTTCCTGAAGTTCAGTAGAAAAAGAAATCTTTGGGTATGAGGTTGTGACAGGCAAGTTCAGAGAGAAACAGGGGGAGCAACAGAAATCCCCAAATAAATGCAATTTTCTGTGTGATTTAGCCACATGCAGCCACATGTGCACTTACTGAATAACAACTGTATATTTACACTTGTCCACTCAATCACATGGCCAGTGGGTTTGAAAGTGTAAATCTTGACATGTAAAAGATTGGGATTTTAAGTACATGTAGGGCTGGGAGAGAAATAATTCTTCCCTGCATAGAAATCACATTGCCTTTTTTCCTTTTAAAACAGCTTTAGATTATTTCTTGTTCCACATCAGGATATTTGCACAAACAGAACAGGTGTAAGAAAAAAGCCCACACAAACAAACAAAATCCTCCTTTGAATTAAATCTTTGTTAGAAGTTCAGATTAAGGCAACACCTGTTTCTTTGCATAATGCAAAGAAAAAGAAAAAAATCACAGGTGGAGTGCAGAAGACAATCAACAATTTCAACACATCTCCCCAAAAACTGCTTTTGAAATCAAAACATTTCGTAAACAGAACTTTTTCTGCCTGAAACAGAAATTCTGCCAAGTCAGGATTTTCCAATGAAATAGCACTTCATCAAAAAAATGCCCTCAGGCCCACCTGTAAAGGCAATTTTGTGCCTGAACCAGCCAACATTTATCCCCCTGGGCTGTAGCTGAGCACAGCTGATGCAAACAGTGCCACCCAACAGCCCATCAGCTTTGGGTGTTTGAGTGCTGAGGCAGCTCTTGCTTCATGTGAGGAGAGCAGAGCCTTACTCAGAGACTTCCCACACTGAACATTGCATGGGGATTGTCTCCTGCTTTATCTTGAGAGATTTTGAGCTCCAGATCAGTTTTTGGATCAATCTTCAAGCCAGGGGAAGAAAGCAAAATGATATTACAAGAGACAGGAACATCATCTCCCACCATCTAGTTGTGCAAAGACTTTGAACCAATGCTTAAAGTAAGCTCCCAAATCCTGGATCCTATTCATCCACCCCTCAGGAACACCCCAGCATGGCTCAGTCTTTAAAGAAAATAAACACAAAGCCCCATGAGGGCTGTGCATCCCTACCCCATCCCACTCACACAGCACCAGCTGGCAGCAAGAGGGGAAGCAAAACCTCCCAGGTCCCGGGAAAAAATCCGTGTTATTTCACAAACGCTCACTCCAACAGTTGAACTGTGTCCTCACTGGGACATATCACATTGAAAAAATAAGCTAACATGACATTAAACCTGATTTTGCCTTTGGCAAGGAAAAAGAACTGCATCTGAGATGAGCAGGCTGGCTGTCAGGACCAACCACAGCAGCAAGTGCTGCTGCAAAACCTTTCTTGCAACCCAAAGTCAGAGAAGGCTGAAAATCTCACATAAAATTGTATTAAAATGTGTTCTTGTTTTTACACACCACTTCCATGGGTGGGTGCACATGGGTCTTCAAGGCTGTGCTTGCTTTCCATCTGGAAAATAAACTGCTGATGCTGCTTGCAGGAATGAGGGTGCTGAGACCTGTGTGTCTGTCCTGGCAGCATGGGATGGAGCCTGGGACATGTGGGACCAGACCAAACAGCCAAAGTGACATCCCCAGGGAGGCTGCTGGTGTGAATTTTCTGGCCTCAGGGGAGCAACAGTGGGATAAATTGCTTTTTAAAAGCAGCCTCTTTACAGTGGTTGGCAGGACAGCTCCTCTGCTGCAGCAGTGATTCCCACGGGGCCAGATGATGGAGAGAGTAAATAAAATGGGTTGGATGGAGCCACTGGCCTCAATTACTCCCTGGTTTGTTCAGCTGGGCTGGTGGTGGCAGGAACACTCCCCAGGTACTTGATCCCCGTGTCTGGGGTCAGGGAGGGCTGGCAGTGGGGACCATGGAGCTGCTGTGGGGAGCTCCAGCTGCCACCAGGGCTGTGCAGCCCAAAGGAAGGCTGGGGCTACTGCAGCCCCCTCTGCCCTCCAGGCTCCCCAGGGGAAAACTCCTTGCCTTTATGCTTCTTACAGCAAAATAAACTACCAAGCCCAGAGGCAGGAGCCCAGCAGGACCCAGTGCCTGCCCTTGGTGGCTTCTGGGGGCAATGGGGCTCACCCCCACAGTTTAACAAATGTTTTTTGAGGCACACACAGCCAGGCTTGTCCCATGTCCAAACAGTCTAAATAGTTAATTTTTTTTTTTTGCCAGAAATGGCTTAAAAATAAATCTTTCATGGTATGGCACATATCTGTGGAAGAGAGAAGTTGTCCCAATGCATTTTCAGGATGATGAATTTTTAGTTTAGAGAAAGAGAGCTGTTGGATTAATTTATTTTATCTGAATCCATCGTGGCAGAAGAAAAAAGCAAAATTCAGTCTTGGTTTAAATCAACAGGAGGGTGTGATTAAAAGGGACAGGAGTATCTCTTAATAGTTGCTCTGCTTGTTTCTTAGAGATATACACTGAAAGTTTCAATATGAATATGAAAAGGTTTTTCAACATGACTATTTCAACAAATGCCAGAGAAAAACACTTCCCTTGGCAGGGCTGAGCCTTCTGGCTCTCCAACAGCCTTTGTCTGGAGGCTGTGAAGCCCTAAGCAGGCAGGGTCCCTGGGGATGGACACCAGCATGCTACACAAACAAAGTTTTATTCACATTTATCAGCTGCAGCAAAGGAACAAGAACCTGGTTTATGTGTGGTCAAGTTCTCCGACAAATATAGAAATATATATTCAAGTTATCTGGAGAAACAAACACGTGGCAGCTGAGCCAAAAGCAATACACAGCAGGATGCTGCTCCCTGTGTGTCTATCTGCAGCAGGGCAATCACAGGCTCTGCCCTGCATTCCTTGGATTTCTCTGTGCCCCTCCAGCCTGTGTGCAGTGGGTGGCTGCTGCACTCTTCTCTGCTTCCCTCCACAGCTCCAGAAACTCCAAAGAAGTTGTTACTAAGGTTTGAAGTTTTTTTATCATCAATAATTTATTTCTTCTTTTTCTTTTTTTCTTATTTTTTTTTTTTTCCTTTTATAATGCTTGATTTCTTGCTGGTTCTACATTGATTCCCTGGCAGCTTTCTGCTTCAGCAGAGGGATGCTCAAGTGCATTTGCAGATGTGTCACAGCACGAGGGCAAATGCTGTTTTTCAAAAGTTTTGCATGAAGCAGAGGTTTAAGGGCATGTGTGAGCTCAGTGCTACCTCCCAGATTTTTGTATGGACCAGGGACAGACCGTGCACAGCCTTTGCATAAATGCCTGCATATAAAATCAGATCCATTGGCTGACCCCTCTGCTGTATTCCAGTGTACTCCTCAAAGCCCTTGGTGATATTTAAAAAGCAACTGAAAAAAGAACCAAAGCTGTCTGGGGCCTATTCCTACAGCCCAGCTGCTGGGAAAATGAAATAAATTAACAAAGCTGGCTGGGATCCACCACCACCCCATTAGCACCTATCCCTTGGCCAGGAGTAAATCCCTGATGCTTCAGGAACAAAAATATCTCAGAAAACACCTAATGCACTCTGGAATACCATCAGAGGAAGAGAAGGAGAATGCCTGCCTGCCTTTCTTGTCTATCAGTCCATCAGTTCATGTGCTGCTGGTGTGCAGCACAAATCCCCTCAATTTCCTTCCCTCAGAGTTAAAAATATTGTTTAAAATATTGGTGATCAGAAAGTTACACTGAACTTTTAGAATTCCCAGTTGTGAATTTTCTACAGCAAGAGGCAGCAGAGAACAGAATTCAGCCTAAATTCACTAAATGAAAACCCTCTGGCTCCTGTTCATTCCCTCAATGTTCAAGAACCCAGGAGCTGGGATCTGTAATTTCATGTGCTGCTTTCTGGCCCGCTGAGGCAATCCCAAAAACTGCCTGGCTTTCTGGGCACATCCCTGTCTGTTTCCCTCAGAAAGAGCAATGCCAGCTGCATCTCTCCCTTCTCCAGCAGCAGAATGTAAAGAGCATTTCTCCCCAGCTGAAACAGGGTCAGTCCTTTCCCATCCCAAAGTCAGGGGCAGAACCCCAGACCTCACCAGGTACACCAAAGTGACAGAGACACAGAATTACAGCCAGCCCAAATGAAAACCCCCAGCAAGGCTGCTCTGTGGTCCCACCCAGGCTGAGGGCACACTGATGCTCAGGGGATGTGCCTGGGCTGGTGGCTGAGGTTGGGTTATCCCAGACTCCCAAGGGCTGGCAGACAAGGTATGGGCAGAGAACCAGTGCACACCTCCCATCTAACATGGCTGGGGATGCCCAATTTCCATGTGAATTCACTGTTTTGAGTGGAATCTGCTTGGGTTTTTGGTTGGTTGGGTTTTTCTTTTTAATTTTTTTTTTAAATTTGTTTTTTCATTTTTTAATTTTTAGTAAAATCTTCACACCCAGCACGCAGGGCTGTGGGAAGGCCCTGTCCCACAGGCTGTTAGATGAGGGTGACTGGTGGCAGTACCCAGAGGCTCCCACCCCCAGTGACAGCCCAGGGTGCCCTGGGGGCAGGTGATGCTTACCGGGTTCTCCACGCCGGCCGGGCTTCCCTCGCCTCCCCGGGGGCCCTGTGGGGAGCAGAGAGCACAGGGTTAGTGATGTCCACGGACAGTGAGCTCAGGAGAGTCTCCACCACATGGCTTTCCCTTTGGATCCACCTCATGTCTTCCCCTCTTTCCCAAATACCAAAAATAATAGTATGCTGCACATCTTAAATACTGCTTTATCCCCCCCAACATAATTTCAGTGAAAAAAAACCAAGATCAGGCTCCTGGGCAAGCTGGGAAGCAGGTTTTGAAGTTATTAGTATTGCTTATTAGTAGATGGAACCAGGTCTTACATGCTTCAAAATTCTGGAAGAAAATCTTTGATGAGCAGCCCCTGCATGCTGCAAATGGCTGGTAGAGGCTTGCAAATCACAATATTTAAAGTATTAAAGTGAGGAATCTCTTGGTACCAATCATTGTCTGAGGCAGAGCTGCTTCTGTGCAGGCTGCTGACACAGCCTAGAGCTGGTCATACATTTATAATTTCAGATATAAAGCTTGCTTGTATTCTTGCCCTACTGGGCAGCAATAACAAAGGGATCAATAAAGTGCAAAAAAGGACAAAATACCCTTAACTGAGGAAAAAAGGCACTCAAACAAGTAAACACTGATACAGAATACTTCTCCAGCACACACAGGGCACCCAGGTGCCTGGCAAAGTCATAACACCACGCCCTTCATGCCAGTGTGTTGCAGCCTCTCTGCTGCAGACAGGATTCCCTGCCTGGCCTGGAAGCATCACTTCTCCCACAACATGTGCACTGCCAGGCTGGAGAAAAATCCCCTTTTTGCAGCCTTCTGCAGCAGGTCAGCCAGCTCTGGTGGAGTATTTGCTGAGCGACAGAAACACTAACAAAAAGAATTTGCTTTTTATCTGTGAAACAACACTGCTCCCTCTCCTTTCTGCTGGAAAAGGATGATAAACAAAGATCATTAAATATTTCTGCACTCCTATCAGAATTTCCCCTGCTGCATAAACATTTCTGTGCTCAAATGTGCAACTGCATCTCCAGAATTTCAGCCTCAGCCTGGAGTTCTCGTCTTTGAAGTTTGGATACACTGTCCAGCACCCACTGCCCCTCCTCAGCCCACCACAGAGCTCCAGCAGACCCCCTGCCCTCACAGAGTTTCCAGTGGGAGCCCCAAATACCACTTGCTCTGCAGGCAGAAGCCCCAGGTAGTCACAAATGATTGGTAGAACTGTCTGCCACTGCTCCCTGAGTGACTTGGTCACAAGTTTCTGCAGGGGAGACAAAAAACCCCCTCCAAAAATATTTGTGGCCTCCTTGAAAGCACATTACAGCCAGGAGAAAGATTTACTTCCCCCATCCCCAAGTCAAGCTGCTTTGGAGAGGAAGCACAGCTCAGATGAAGCACCTTTGTCAACCTTGGAGACCACTTGTGACTGAGCAATTAAAGCCCCTCTACCTGCACCATCCTCTTGGTTAATTTGGGTGTCTGGTCCCCAGGCAGAGCCTGAGCCTCAGCAGTTTTCAGCCTCCCTTGAGTGCAGGGGGTGCTTTAAACACCAGCCTTGCTTAATCCTTCCCTGCCTTCCTGGATCTGTTTAACCTGAAGGGGCTCTCTCAGTAACCATTCTGCTTTCCCCCTTCTGCTGGCACAGGAGAAAGCACAGGGAGCTTCTTAGGCAGGAGGAAATATCCTAATGAAGGTGTAGGAGGGAGGCCAAGTATTTAAACAAGAGAGTAATGAGTTGGTATTGATGCTTTTAGGCAGCTTAGAGGAGGGTTGGTTTCAAAGGGTGAAAGCACAGAGCTCCCACATAAAGCTGAGGTTGGAGCCATTCAACTGAGAATGTGAGAATCCTGAAAGAAACCAAAGATTCTGTTTAAAAAGGGACCTTAATACTAGGTGAGGGTTTTTTTCTTCAAGTTTAAGGAATCCACACCACATGGGAAAAATTGACTCTTGCCTACACCAATGCAGGTTGTCCAGAGAGATGGTAGATACCCCATCCCTGGAAACACTCAAGGTCACAGTGGATGGAGCTCTGACTGACCTCATCTAACTGAAGATGTCCTTGCTCATTGCAGGGATTGGACTAGATGACCTTTAAATTTTCTTCCAACTCAAACCATTTTGTGATCTTCTAATTCTTTCCCTACAGTCTTCCAGGAAATCTGTAAAGTGGGTGCAGCATACGGAATTATAAATATATTTTAGAGGTATTGCTTGTGGTAAGAGATAAACCAAAACAGAGAGGAGAAAAAGTTAAAAATCCCTTTTCATCTTTTTTACTTGCTGCTTTTATCTGAAAGCAATTTGGTACAAAAAAAACCCACAAAACAGCATTTTGGAAACCATATTTAGAATCCTGCTGCCATTCAGTAGCTGAGTTAGGAAATGTCTGTGAGGAGAAAAAATTTTGGTGGGAACTAAAAGGAAAAATATCAAACCCAGTACCTACTCTGGGCAAGAGCTGCAAGTGTCAATTCTGTGGTGTAGATGGGGGTGAGCAGGACAGAGGACAACACACAGGAGTCATTAATGCCATCTGCAACCTCAAACTCTGCAGATGGCACAAAGTCTATGGTCTGCACAAGTGGAAATTGTTATTTCAGCAATTTCTAGCTTGTTCTGGGCACTCAGCTTTAGATGCTGCTTAATGAACCAGGCATAAAGAGAATCCATATTACACCTCTTGTTTTCAACCCCTTTAAAAAACTACAAAAGAAATTAAGGAGGCCTGGGAATTTGCTTGAAGATAAATATTCCCTGTAAACTGTTACTTAATGACTCTATCTCCCAAGACCTCGCAGTCTGATGCTTGTTCAATATAATTAAGATTTATGTTGCATTAAAGTAAATTGGGCAATAGCTGAGTCTTTTCTTCTAACTGTGCCAGCCCCACTGTATCAGTTCTGGGAGTCCTTTATTTACATTGTTATGAAAGAGAGTTTTGGAGTGGAGAATGAATACAAAGCATAGCAGTCTATTTTTAAACAACTTGTCACATTTAAGCTAAACAGCCTTAATCCAGGGAATAATATGCAATATCTGACAACACCATAAGTTTCCCAGTAAGATGATAGATTTAGTAACCCAAAGACAAAGAAAGAGAACAAAATACATTGCTATTTGAAAATATTATGAGGAACAGATGATGGATGTATCTAAAGAATAGCTCCTCAGAAACAAGGTAAAAAGTTCACAGTAAACAGGCTCAAAATTGCTGAGTAGCAGCTACTTGTTTCATCTACTGTGGGCAAGTAAATGAAATATTAAAAATCAACATCACTTTACAGTTCACATAAAATATTGTCAAAAGCCAAACCCATGTACTTGTCCACAGTACAGTAAATAACCTTTATTTGAACTAATTTACCCATTGCAAATTGGGCTGCTCAGTGAACAGCATCATCCATCAACAACAGGAGAACAGGCACTATGTGTGCTTAATGTCTTTCTACCCCTTATAATTAACCCAGATCTAGTCCCTGACCCATCTTCCCAGCTGTACTGCTGCCTCCCATGCCTTCAGCTGGATGGACAAATGTCTGCCTGGCACATTGCTCTTGGGCATAAGGTAAAATCAGTGTTTGTTGAGGACAAAGTGAGTTTAAAGTGTTAGCAAGAAAGAGTCCAGCAGAACCTCTCTGAATACCAATGTTTTGTTAAATGTTATGCCAGGGAAGCACATTTTACCCAAGAACTTGTGGTGCCAACTTGTGCCCTTCCCTTACAGTTCTCCTACACATCTCCCTTTTCCACTGAGAACATTTACCCAGACATGATCCATAAATCTGGGTCCATCTCTTCCTCCAAGCCATGTGCTGCTGAGGCTCTCAGGGACACTTTTTTTTTGTTTTGTTGGTCCAAAGAAGTAGTTGGGAACAGCATTCAAGCAAAAACCTTGGCCAAGTGAAATGAAGAGCTATCATAGTGGTTCTTTAAACCAGAGGGGTTTTTCCCCTGCAAGAATGACAGACTGAGCTGATCATGTTGTGAACTCTCAATCATAAATATTAAGGTTACTTTAAGGGCCTTGTTTTCCAGAGGAACTCATATCTAACACATTGTGCTCTAACTTGGGATTAAGTATTACACCAATTTTACACCACTCATGTGGTTGCACTTAAATTCTTCTCTTTTTTTCTTTTATGAGCTTCAAATGGTTTAACTTGTTTCCCCTTCTTCCCTCTTGGCGTTTTTCAAGTTGCTTTCAATATATCAGCATTTTTTTCAGTTAAAAACGAATCAACCAGAAGAATGGCTTGAACAAATTGGTTGGTTCAGCCACTCTCAAAAAGTGGATTTTTTGTTTTGTTTCCACATGGCTTCACTTAGAAGGAAGGAGAACTTTGCACAGAGCACCGTGGGGTCTGGTACCGAGCACGAGCAAACCACGGCCCTGGCCCTGCTGGCTGTTCCTGCACAAAGGCCAATTGACTTTCTTGTTCCCTGAGGAAAAGCTTTATGGTTCATGGGCACAAGTCAGATGCTGCAATGCTTGCTCAGCTGATGCTCATCAGGTGCTCGAGTCAGGCTGAGGCTGCGAGACCGTAGATCTGAGATGGAACAGTTTTGGGTCACAACACTTTGCATGAACCTTCCTGGCTTTGGATTCCAGCAGACCCAAAGAGTCAAAGCAAATACCAGATGCAGATTGGAAACATGCAGCACCTACAGACTGCAGAAGTTTTCCAAATAAAACCAAAAAAAAAGTAATATCTAGATTCATTTCAAATTTGGCCCAAGTGTCCCAAAAGCTCTCTGAAATCCTGGGCTACATTATGTGTTAGCAAAAACCACCCAGAAAGCAGCCTCTAGTTGTTAGCTGGGGAGAGCTCCTTGCAGTTCCATACCTGATCCAGCTGCTTTCCAGGTAAAAAAAAAAGACAAGAAATTGTTTTCCTTCTTATACCTTTAAAAGCTTCCTCACAATGCCTCGAGGAGCTGTGCTAAACCTCAGGGAACAGAACAGCCACTCCAGGAGCCAAACTGGAATATTGCTGCTACTACTGGGATAATAAAGGGCAGTATTCAAAATTTGGTTTGATTAAAGCACCTCAGGACCTCAGCACTAAAGATTTACAGCCTCAAACTCTCCTTTACCTAGAGCTAAGCTAAAATGGAGGGTACCCCCAAAATGAGGGATATCCAGGAGGGGATGGGGTGCAGTTTTAAATTGTTCCAACAAGATGCAGCAGAGCAAATCCAAGTCCCAAATCTAAGATTCAGCAGAACCAATAAAACCTGCACACAAGGTATAATACCTCGAGATGACACGATGCCTCAAGATCAGAGAGAAATTTAGGATGTTTAAGTGTGTTTTTAGCCCTGTAGCCAGAGAAGCCCTCTCTTACCCTGGGTGGATGCTTGTTGCAAAAGATATAAAAATAAAATTCAAGCTCATTCAAAGTGTGAAATGATACCTGCCCACCCACTGAAACCAATGCTCTGATTATGCTCCATTTAAAATAACCAAGGTGGTGCCACTCTCTCTGTACTCTGGATTCCCACTGTTCACCCCAAAATAATTTTTTCTTTTTTCTCCCCACACCCAGAGACAGTTTCTTCAAACAGTCAAGTGCATACAGCTCTTTTGTTTAGTCATCAGGGCATGAAGATAAACTGAATTTGAGATATAAATTAAGAAGTGACTGGAATAAAGCCACAATTGCACTTACATCAAACATGGGATTTTTCTTCTCTTGTTATGGCTGGTCTTACTCAGGCCATTTCCAGATAATACACTGGCACAGCTGCAGTGCAGGGCAGGAGCAGATGTTTTCAGCATGCCCCCCTCTATTTTTAAAACAAGAGGATGCATATTTTGGCAGCTGTGGGGGCTGCTATATGCAAGGTAAAAAAGTTTTCATGGCAGATTTCAGTTTTCCACATCTGCACTGAGACAGCTGCTTCAGCCCAAGTCCTGGACAGAGCTGGGAACTTTGAACATCTTTCACAAAGTGTCTATGCACAAACACGCACACATATTTGGTTTCATGTTTCTTTATGAGAGCAGTGACCAGCTCTGTTCATTGTCCCCATATGCTCCTACACACTTAAAACACTTAGAAAGATTAAAAAAAAAAAACATTCAGGTCACAATCTCTGCAGAGAGTTACTGGTTAGGCAAGTCAGACATAGACATGTCAACGTGAATCTGGAAAATGAACACAGAGTCATTTTTATTCTAAGGACACAAGCTAGAAATCCATGTAGTGATAGAGCTGAGGAACAGAGATGCCAAACTCACACTGCATTTGACTGAAATTCAGGATCCTTTTATTATCTCCAGTACTGGATAACTGAAAGCAGCACTGCCCAGAAAAAGAGATGAGCAAACAGACACCCTGGAGGTCTTTGTTCTGCTCAAATAATCTCTAACACAAAGTCACCTCTGGGAAGAATCAAGAGGTCACCAGCAACAGATTTATTCAGTAAATGAAGATGATGATTTCTCTACTTGAACCACTAAATCTGCCTGATGAAACACCAGCCTGTTTACCAATACAAGGAGCAGATGCACATCTCAGGAGCACCTCTACAACATGAGGTTGTTGTGTATTTCTTGTAGAAATAAGACCGTTTTCTTTTTTTCTAAGAACTGCAAGACACTTCTGTAAGGTAAGGAGGATAATGAAGCACTTATTTCTTGCTTCAGCTTTCAGTTGCAATCTCACATTTAAAGAAGTTTGACATGTTGGATTACAAAATCTCTTGTGAAACATTCAGATCTGACACAAAGTACTTGGGTTTTGATGAATTGCATCTTTGGAGCACGGAAGTACTCAAAGCTAATGCATCTTATCTACAATCAGAATTAGCCATTCCAGAGCCAAGATCTCACAGAGAAAGAAAACCCCAACACTCTTTGTCATTTTCAATATGTGAAAAATAAGAAACCAGCAAATCAAGCCTTGAGAGCAGCTGGTAGCTTGGTTTCTTGGATATCTAGAGAAGACCCCAGTAACTATAGACAAGTGTATATACTGGAGACTTTAGGCAAAAAAATCACATCTTTGTATTTAAATGTTATTCCCACACTTGCAGACACAGTCCAAGGATAATGCCCCTTCTGGCAGGATTTTCCACCCTCATTGTTTCCCACTTTCCTGTGAAGGGGAGCACGAGCTGCCATGTGCAAACCATAAAGCATCCAAGGGATGGGGCCAAGCACATCCTGAGAACACACCCACAACCATCACAGTAATATCACCAAGAGAATTTGCTTCTATGTTACAAATCAAATTCAACATAAAAATCAAAGTTTTCCTGTTTCCAGACTCGTCCAACACTGCACTTACATGTGACTATTTCAGCATCTCTAAAAAACCTATTAAATTCTTCCTCCTGTGGTCTTCAAAAGAAAAATTTTTCTCCTGTGTAACCCTCTCTCCACCCCAAATCTCCTGCATGAAGAAAGCATTTCCTCCACCTATGTAAGAACTATCCTGTTTTCTACACCTTATTCCACAAGCATCATCATCTCCATAAAGAGAGAAGATCAGGAATAGTCTGTCAAGCAAATATGAAGTCAGCTTCTGGAGCTGTTTCTACTTCCATTATCTGCATTAACCCTTGACCAGGGCTGCATGATGCCATATGCTTCAAAAGACAAGGGAAAAGCACATTTTTGTGAAACAGAACCCAAGCAAAATGCAAACAGCCAAATCCTCTCCATGTGGATGAAGCCTTGTAAAATATAAGTAAAAGCTGTACAAAGCAAAACTAAAAAATCACTTCATTTTATCCCAGTAACAGCAGTGTCACACAAATAAAGAGCTGGAAGTTACAGATGCTAACAAGGTTGTCTATTTCAAAATAATTTTACCCAATATAAAACATCCAGTGAAACTCCCACACTGTCTTCAACAGAGTTAAGTGATGAAAAGTGATCCTCCTCCCAGACACTCAAAATTAAATTGATGTCTGAATTAATTCTGCCCTGAATTACCCAGCAAGCAGCTAATCTAAGAATCAGACTCATTTAGGTTGGAAAAGACATCTAAGATCATTAAATTCAACCCTTAACCCAGCACTGCTAAGTCCCTAAACCACATCCCCTAAATGCCACAAAAAGAAAGCAGACCATCTGTAAGCAGAGTTGCTGACCCAAGGAAAAAGAAAAAAAAAAAAAAAAGGAGAGAAAAACTTTTAAGTAGAAACAAAAAATCAGTAACAATGTGAAGTTATACATACAACATATACATGCCTCAAAAATCCTCATTTTTAGTTTCTGTTAAAATAAGCAATTTTTAGAACAGGCATGTAAACTCATTTTTGCCATGAGAAAAATAAGGCTGGGGTCACCCTGAGATTTCTCAGGGTACAGCTAAGGGTGTCACCATCATGGGAGAGGACATGACATTTCTCGGCCTCTGGATTTTTCTTCTCCCTTCTGCTGATATGTTTGCAATAAATCTTACAGGAACTTAAGCTCTAGCTGTACATTTAGAGCACAACTCAAATTCTTTGGAAATTATAACCTTTTGTGAAAGGGCAAGTGCATAGCTGTATGTTTGAGGGATACAGTCTCTGCCTTGTGGTGTGGGAAATTGTCTTCTTCATAACCAAAAGTTCTCTTTGCAGTATTTCCAGGCAGGGAAAGCCTGGAGAGAAGCTGATGAAGAGCACAGCAAAAGTAGAAGGAAAAGACAGAGAATAGAAGATCTGAGGAATAAAAGAGGAAAGTAAATCAAAAGCCAGAGCCTTCAAGTGGAATAAAACATCCCTACTCATCGTGTCAGACCAGCCTTGCAAGGAGGTACCTTCCTACTGGAGATACCTCCTGCAGGACTGGAGGTGAGAAGTCCACTCTCAACCTTGTGGAAACTTCTATGTCAGGCCTGAAATTATAACAGAAAAAAACCAGCAAATGAAGTGAGTCGAGTTGCAGAGCAGCAGAAACAATATACTTTGTTCTCACAAATTGGGACCAGGTAGGTTGGCACAAGGTCTTTGGCAAAGAAACAATTTAGCCTCAAATTTGAGACCAGAGCAATAGTATTAGATCACTTACTCAGACTTAAGTTGTGAGCAGCTGTTTGGCTTTTATTTCACACAAAAGCTTATACTGCAAAAGGAATTCCTGGCCCACATTCAGATGCTATATTTGCTCATAAGCGATGTTTCTCATTTGAGTCCTGATAATGCAATGAAATCAGTGATGAAAAATTTTTACAGAAGAGATGCAGAGGAAAAAAAGAGTATTTCTTTAGAGGTACTTGGGTCTTGTTGTTTGCTAAAATTAACTTTTTATTTTAACTGAGAAAATAATGAAAAGTACAAGTGTCTTCTCTCCCTGCTGACCTTAGGCAAACACCAGATTGACTGTGTGTAAACAGTTTGCTTTCCCACCCATCTGAGATCCTTTCAACAAAGGAATACATGAACTCTAATGAAAAATACAGTTCCCATTCTCTAGGCAGAACCAGCATGTGCTACAGCCATATTCACTCCTCAGAAAGAATATGGTGTTTCCTGCAGCAAGTGTGAAGGATCAAAACAATATAATCCCTTTTACTGCCATGTACCTGACCTACATTGCACAGCTTCCAGCAGAAATAAGCTCAGGCAGTCGCAGGTAAAATTGCCAGATGAGGCCTAAATGGCTACACTTATAAGCTCTAATAAATAAAAGTAATTAATGACTAATTTAAGAGCAGCATTTGTGTATCCATTTAAAGAATTAGGCTTCCAGCCATAATGCTAATCCATGTCAAGTCTGAATTCAATTAACAAGCAGGAGCATGATAGTTAATACAAAGGAACTGATTAGGAAAAAAAAAAAAGAAAAAACTAGAACAAAATCAAAGTGGGCTTTGAGGCTGGGCACAGGCAATAATTGCACAAGCCTCTGGGCAACCCCACGAAATATAAAAGTACTCTAGGATTTAATCACAACTTCCATGAGAAGGCAAAGGAGATGTGACAGAGATGTGAAACCTCCCTTTGGCCATGCCCAGCCCCACATGACCAGGCTGCAGAGACCAGTGTCAGGTGAAGGAGTGCTCGCTGCAGGCTGGCAGTGGGGATGCTAAAGGATGTGCTTGGCAGTGAGGCTGGCTGCAAAACAGCTGTAGGGAAACCAGAATTTAAAGAAAGGAGCGTATCAGCACATATAAAAGCCAGAGTTAAGACCCCAGAGAGCCTGCTGACACTTCTCTGGCACATGCCATGCCTCAGAGGTGGTTGGCTGGAGGCGGGGAACAGGTGCAATTAGTGAAATGGGCTGAGCCAACTCTCACGAATTTGCAAAGGCAAATTACAGCCCCTTTCTGCCGTGTTCGGGGCCTGCTCTGGCCCAGAAATCAGTGGCAGTGGTTGTTTCTACTGAAGTGCAAAGAGGAGATGATTTATTGCTCACACATCTGGGAAATGTTTCAGTAACAAGTTCGTTTTAGACCCAAGTCTTCTGGGCCAGTGTGCTGCACCACAAGTTGTTTCCAAGCAGGCACTGCAGCTGAGCCTTTCTGAGGCACAGGTACAGTGTGCAGCCCTGACAGGGCACATTGAACCCACAGATTACCAACAGGAACACTGTCATTTGCTTAATCAGGTAATTTGCCTACTCAGTGCGTCTTGTTTGATGACCAGTCTGGTTTATCTGAGCTCACCAGTCTGGCAAACAGCTCAAAAAGCCATAATGAAGCGACTGACTTTGCTCAGATGCTCCTTCCAGATGCTTAATTCATTACCAATTACCCAAATGCAGCTTTCAGAGGTACTTAGACCATTTTCAGCTCCAGAGTTTCAGTTGTCTGTGAAGTAATAGGTCTATAAATATTTTTACACAGCAGCTAAACCTATTCTTTCCCATTTTAAAGTAAAAAAAGGAGGATCAATAGGACAGAAAGGCAGCAGTGTGGGAGGTGTAAGGCATTTCTCTTTTTTAATAGTGGAAAGCATCTTGAAGGTCAAATGGAAAATTTAAATTATTTCTGACAATCCCAAGGTGCAAATTTTTACCTGCAGATACTTGAATTGTGTCATCTGTGCTTTTTAGAGCTCAGCTAAACAAATGCTGGATCACCAATTTTACTTAGCAAACGATATCCAGGAAAGGTTCAAAGGTTTAGCAGAGATGAGGTATTGTTGCTCTTTAAACACTGAGATGAGATGAAAAGAAAGAGGCAATTATTCTGAGCAAAGCTATCCAATATGTTACTAAGTTTGGATAAGACCATCAGTTTCCACTTGTATTTTAAAGAGTCCAAGTTTGGGAAAAACAGTGCAAAACACGGTGAAAGAAGGAAACCAAGCCAGAAAAATATGAAAGGGAAAGACAAGAAGCATCTGACTTTCTTTTGTTTTGGTATTAGGGACATTTGCAGTGGTGGGGTCATATGGACCCAGCAGAGACAGCACAGCCTTTTGGCACAGTAAGGGACAAAAGAGCATCAATGAGTAAGATTTCACTTCCCAAATATGTCAGTTTGAGGCTTGATTGAAGCACTTTATCATTTTATGAGCCTTTTTTTCCCATAGACCACTATTTTCCCAGTCATGTGCTCTAGGTACTATACAAAGACTTTTGCCAACCCTCCAAGTCCACCTTGTTCTTGAAAGACAATGAAAAATGGCAGGTTTCTCCTCAAAGTGAAGCAGCAGGGCTGGCCTTCATCTTACATTGATTAATATACGATGCCTATTGCTGGATCTTTCCAAGATTTTAACTGAAATCAGACATGGATTTTAAATGCAACACACTAAGTCAAATCCTGCTTTCAATTTTGCTTTCTGGATTCCAGGATACACTTTTACAGTACTGATATCCTGGATGTAATTTCACCTGAGGATCTAAAAGTATTTCAAGAAGAAACCTCAAGAGCCTTGCACAAATATATATTGCTGCTGAATTCTGAAATGGAGTTAAATAGAGTCTTTGAAAGGGCAGTTAACCACATATTCAAGTGTAGCAGATGGAAATTAACACTGAAAGTAGGAAAAAAAGGAAAAAACATGCTGGTAGGGGTCACAAGATTACAATGCTTTCAAATCACTTCTTCAGATGGTGATTTTTCTCCCAACAATAAAGGTTTTCTAGGACATCTGTCAGATTTCTCCAAGAATTGTGTTGGTGTAATTTTATTATTCATCAATATTCATAATCAGCCTTTCAGCATTTGCTGCACCCATAGCTGAAAAATGCAGAGTCCACTCCTGTTGCAGGGCAGGACTCTGAGGGGTTTAGGGAGTACTGGGCAATGAAGCTCAGTCTGAAGGTGAAACCAAATCTCAGTGTTTCCACACATTGTAGGCTTCAGAAAACATTCCAAAAATTCCCATCCTAAGAATAGAATTGCCTATAGATCCAATAAGGATTTATAGAAACTAAACATGGTTCTGTAGAACTAAGGTAAGGACTTGGAGTAACAAAAAATGGCATTTCCCATTTCCCCTTCCCAAATTGTTCAACAGTCTCAGAATCCATTCTGGGTTTGGATTTCCCAGACAATTAGAAAGACCACAAAGCCAGAGTAAATTCCCAAAGTGCATTTTGCTTTGCCAACCACGTGTCCACATTATCTCAGTGCTACTCCCAGTCAGCTCCATCCACAGCTGTGCATCCCCTGCAAATCCCACCCCCACCAGAGCCTGTGGAGCTGCCCTGCAGCAAGAGCAGGTATTTCACACCCCATAGTCCTCAGCCTTTGGAAGAAAATGACCCCAAATTAACCTGATGCAGAGCAATGACATCCACTGAACTGGTGAGCAAGAAATCCTGTCCCCAGCAGGGATCTCCTGGGGAGCCCTGTGTCCCCAGGAAGCGCCTCCTGCCACAGGGATCTTCGTGGGAGCCTCGGTGGTGCTGCACATCACTGCCACGTACACGTGAGTGGTTGCACAGGCCCTTTACCAGGAAGCTCACTGAAACCATGGCTAAAACTTGTCCCAAACCAGGCTTTTGTCTGGGAGGGAGATGTTCCCTCACCCCGAGGCAGAGGTGCAATAACCCAAGTTTCCCGGGTGAAAGCAAGCTCTGAAGAATGACATCTGTTTTCTGCACAGCTTGGCTGTCAAACCTCTCTCTTGCTGATGTTTCTGTTTCTTATCTTCTT
This sequence comes from Notiomystis cincta, assembly GCA_013398075.1. NCBI lineage: Eukaryota > Metazoa > Chordata > Aves > Passeriformes > Notiomystidae > Notiomystis > Notiomystis cincta. Next base: position 336,521 of record VZRX01022447.1, on the reverse strand, counting down.
GCTTGTGTTTGGAGCTCAAACAAGTTCCAGCTGAGTGAAGGAACTGGCTGCTGCAGGGGGTGAGCCCCACGGCCCCTCTGCACCCTGGGTCACAGGCAGGGAACTCTCCAGGACACCTTCCACTCAGGGCTGGGCACCTTCCAGCCTGGCACAAGCCTCCCCTACCCCCTGGCACTGCTTCACCTCTATTTTCCTCAAAAGTGATCCACAGTCTTCCTCTTGCAGATGAAAAACCAAATCTTATTCTCAGTCACTCCTCTGCCACTTCTCTCCTTTTCCCAGCTCTCTCTAAACCCCTCCTGCTGCTGACAAAGATTATTTCCCACCTTCATTTTCTTCTGGCACTGTTGAATTATATGTGTTTACATTTGCTGCAGTACCATAAAGCAGAGTAAATTTTGCAAACACTCTGCCTGAATCCATATAATAATAAATCAGATCCTCCAAGAAACTACGTGTCACTTGTATAAAATTGCAATGTTTAACACACTTACCCCCCCCAAATTATTGCAGCTGCTTCTCCCCTCCCTCCAGCAGCTCCTCAGCCACCTCTGAAAGCTGTTATTGCTCTGACTGACAGGGGGACATCAACAACCCAACACAAGCTGACTGATTGACAGGACTCATTCCTATTAAAACTGATTTTGCTTGGTAAACCATTTAAAACATGTCAAACAGTTCAACAATTCCCTGTGAAATTACTGCCAACTCCATTCCCTCTGGAGAAGGTAATTATCTTATTTATAGGGGTTGGGGAACAAATGCTGAATTTCTTTTTCATAATAATTTATTAATTGTTCTCATATTGAAAATTTTACTTTGGTAAAATAAATAAGATCCAGCCCTTGCTCATATTGCTGCAAGAAAAATTAATTCTGCAGAAGTAGAGCAGCACAGGGCAGGAGCCAACTCTCACTTGTCCACAAACTGAATGGGAAACTGTAGAAAGCACTTAGGAAAGAGTACCTTTACAATGGGAAAACAAAAAAGAAAAATATAGTCCCAGATTACAGATATTCAGCACAGTTCACCCTGAGCATTTATTGTGCTATTACTGTTAGGGCAACCAGGAGACTTTTATCAGTTTTGCAGAGGGCAGGCAAACAAAGCTCCTGTTATAAAGACACTGCTATTGGATATCTCTACATGACAACGAAAAGGAGTTTCAATAGGAAATAGGCAGTATTAAAAAAAGGATAAACAACAACTCAAGTATGACCATAAATTTCCCATGGTCACTTAACTCTGGCAGTAGTGACTCACTCTGATTTTATTGTACCATTTTACAACCATGAAGGAGAATTCACTCAGTTGTGTAGATGTCACCTCTTTTTTTCAGTTCTCAAATTATGAAAAGGTGCCTTTGAAATTTCAGGGGTATGGGTTTTGCCTGAAAAAGCAGAGTTTGATGTTTATGGGAAGGTTATTTTATGCTTTTACGGAAAAAAAAATATTTTAAGCTACAGCAGGAAATTGCAAGCAACTAATGTAAACTGGACACTTGACAATCACTAGAAAATATTTACACTAATATAACTATAACTGCCCAAAGGAAACAAACAAATGCCAGAAACACAACTTAAGTTGATGGAATGAGAAATAAACACAAGAATAATGGATGGGTTCAGCCCAAAACCTTCGTGCACATATGTGGAGCAGTCCCTTCTCCTCCAGTGCTGCTCCTGCATCCCCATCTCCCTGGTCCTACCCAACAGCCTCCACCCACTGCAGATGTGCTCTGGGGTGTGTGAGTGCCTTCATTTAAGCCTTTGTAAACCTCCAAGTCTGGCCCCAAGTTGCCCCACGGGAAGTTTAGATTATATAGTAAGAAAAACTTCTTCACTGAAAGGGTGATCAGGCATTGAAACAGCTGCCCAGGGAAGCAGTGGAATTGCCATCCCTAGAAGTGTTGAAAAGGTGTGTGGGTGGGGCACCTGGGAACACGGTTCAGTGCTGGGTTAATGGTTGGACTCGATCTCAGCAGTCTTTCCTAATCATAACAATTCTGTGATTCCATGATTCTAAAGCACTTTCTCATTTGAGGAGGTGATGATGGAGCCCAGGAGAGAGAAGCAGCTCGTGGGGACACTGTAGGAGCTTGGCTCCCCTGAACACTATGGAAATTATAAGCATTCTTAAGTGCACCAAATTCTTGATTTGGAGCAACTGCAAATCGGTGCTGCTTTGTGGTTTGCACGTGGCTGCAATGATGGTGCTGGAGAATCACAGAATGGGTCAGGCCAGAAAGGACCTCATGGGTCATCTGGTCCAAACCCCTGCCCAAGCAGGATCACCCCAGAGCACACGGCACAGGATTGTGTTTGGGCAGTTCTTGAATATCCCCAGTGAGGGAGACCCCACACCCTTCTCCCTGGACAGCCTGTTCCAGTGCTCGGTCACTGAAAGGAGTGAACTGAAGGAGCTCTTCCCTGTGTTCAAGTGGACCTTCCTGTGCATCAGCTTCTGTCCATTGCCTCACTCTGTTTCTTGGTACCACCAAGAAGAGCCTGGCTCCATCCTCCTGACACTCTCCTTTCAGATACTTACATATATTTATGCTCTGAAATAACACACCTTATGAGGCCACAGAGACCTGCAGCTCACACCACTCCCAAATCAACTTGCTCAAACCCTGAGGGCTTCATTGCACCCAAAAAACAAACCTGAACCTCCTTTTATGGGTGTTTAAGCAGAATCCCTGTGACAACCTGAGAAATGGCTGAGAGACACTTTATTCCTGAAGTGCTGCTGGCCCACGGCAGCAGCTCCTGCCCAGAGTTAAGGAGGTGATAAACACTCATGCTGAGTGCGGCACAGACCAGCCTTGTCTCTGGTTTTAGCTCTTGTCCACAGGGGATGAAATCCAGATTTGGAGCTGTGCATCCAGAAATTGCAATTTGCATTTGGAGCCTGGCTGCTGGCAGCCTGCATTTCGGTGGAAACCCTGCCAGAGGAAAGTACAGCAGCCTGGCACAGGGGACGTGAGCAGCGAGCCCTCATCGCCCACCGCGGCGCTGAGCCTGCGGCACTGCCGGGCCCGCAGTCCAGAGATACCCAAACACGAGCCCAAGGCTGGCTCTGTTCTGCCTGTGGGGGCTTCTCCACAAACTGCTTAATTTCACTGCGTGTTTTTGGTCTGCTGACTTGCTCTGGAAGCTCTGCAGAAGCTGTTGTGTCTCAGATATGCACTTTTCAAAACAGAGGAATTTCCACCTTGTCCAGTGAGAGGCAGAGCCCTTTCAGCAAGTCCCTTGGACATTGTGGCCATGTGCACAGAGCAAGAGCCAGCAGAAGAAATTAATTCAGCACATAAGGAACAAAGGATATCAGGACTGCCAAGAGAAATATCAACTTTTCTCAGATGTAAGCGTCTTTGACATTGGTTTAACCATATTAATTTGCATACAATGCACATCTTGCACAGAATTGGAGGAACTAATGACAAAGTGGATAATTTCACAAAGCAAACAATGTCAGGACACAAAAGTTAGTTTTTCATCATAAGGCTTCAGGTATTTGAGTCCCCACAAAGTAAACAAAACAGGATCAAAGAAGCCTAGAGCACCATCACTTCCCAGCTAATCCCAGATAGAAACTTCTGCTGAGCACAGGTAGCAGCTCTGTCATCCATCCCTCCCCACTCCACCGGCTCAAAATTCCTGCAAATACCACAGCCCATTTGAAAATGCCCAGTATGAAGGATGCTTGACATATTTTCATCTGCATCCTCATTCACAGCAGCCCCAGACTCGCAGTCTAATCCCCAGTTCAGCCATCCCCAACCCTGCCTTTGCCAATTACCCCAACCCTGACCCCCCAAGCAGCAAGATTTAATCCTCCCCTGAAATGCTTCCAAGCCAGATTCAAACTGCCAAGAAAAAGTCCACATTCCTCAATTTCTATCACCCTTGGCTATATGCTTTGTTGGCTGAATTATCTTAATAGAAATATGTAAGTACTCGAATGTGAGTGCATGTTTATCCCCACCTCTGGAGAGAAACCTGCCTTGCCCTACAGCCATCACACCCCAGGGAGCCCCTTTTCCTCATGGTGCTCTGGAGATTTGCAGATTAATCTCACCAAACCAGCTCTTTTCAACCCAGCAGCACGGGCCATTCGAGACAACTTTCTGCACAAAGACCTGTTTCTAGATGTGATCCACCACTTCCATACAGGTCACTTGATGTTTGCACTCCATTTTTCTAGAAAGAAGGGAAGATTTTTCTCTCTACCCCATTGGACTTTGAACACACCGAGGATCCCAGCACATGTCCAGAAAAACCTTTTCACAGCCCAAGTACAAATGGGTCCTCATTTTGACCAAACATTGGTAACACTCCTCTGTCTCTATCTCCTCCTTCAAACTCCTTGGACAAAGATGCTGGAGGAAAAGGGCCCAACTCTTTTTGCCAAGGGATGCACAGAATCCCTTCGTGCTTCCTAACACAGATGGTTTCCAAGAAAAAGTCACGTACAAACAACATCTGCAAAACTACTATAAGACTTAGACCTCCACAGCATCCTAAACAGCTGTCTGCCACAGAATAAACAAATATTTTTCTTGTTTTATGTCTAACAGCACATTTTATCCAAGAGATCTACAGTGGCGACTTCTGGGAGGGAGGAGCAGTGTTGGGGGAGATGAGGAGAGAGCTGGGACAGCGTCCTACTGAGAAAAGCAGTAGCTCCTGTGTGTCTCAAATTGTGCTTTTGGCTCTAAAGAAAACTTACCTTTTTAAAGGTGGAGGAGACTAGTTATTAATTCAAAAACAAGCCCTGATGATCATCACATAGATTTAAAATACCAGGGAGGCAATGAGGCTGCCTAGTAAAAATCAGATGTCCTTTCCAAATACTGTCTTTAAAATTTCAATCCCTCCACAATAAAACAACTGGTTTTCTATTCAAACATCCCAACCCTCCATATAAAGATCCCAACTTCACTAACTTGAGGGCCACAGGTCACTGCAGCTGTGGAGTGCTCATCACAACAGGAATTTCTTCATGTCCTGGACAAAGGGTTTGTACCAAAAGAACTGGCAGCATCTCCCTTACAATGAAATGTTCTCCTTCCCTTTTTTGTGCCACACGCAAGCTCCCCCACTAAGTTTCAAATCGTTTTTTAATCTAGTTATTAAATTAAGTGTCTTTTTTATCTTAGAAAAAAGTTTTATTTGTTTATTTGTTTATGATTTCTTTTAGAGCCCATGTAAGAGGTCAAATAAATTCCAGATGACATCCAGACTCTTCTGTATTTTAATTTTTTTTGTCTTGTCTTTTGAAATTCGTGGAAAGGAACATGTAAGATCACAGTAAGTGTAAAGATCTTTAAATCCCTGGATTTTCATCTTCTGCTTGCAACAGCAGCACTGTCAGGATCTGTGCTACATAATACCAACTTCTATTGCACGAGATTTAATTATCTTTATTTTTCAACACGGCTCACAATACTCACTAGTTCTCCCTATGCCACAGGCTGAAATCATATGGTAATAGGAATTGTATCAGTCATATCCAAAGGTTTTCCCAGTTTAGCAGTTGTGGCCATGAGGTTAAGAACTGGGGACACAGAGAATCTACAACACACCGATGGCAACCCCAACGAGCACATATCATACTGCTTATAGTCTTAATGCACACAATTCCTAATTTTAGACCTCTAACTCAGCCCATGGAAATGCTGCACATGTTTTAACCAAGGCTTGATTTCCTGATAATAATCACAGCTCAAATTAACCAACACAACTCCCAGAAGAGACAATATGTTGCATCTTAAAGCCAGTCAAGACTTAATCCATGGTTTAACCTAAATCACTTGGCAGTACAGGAGCATGGAGGACACTCTCCCTGCCAGCTCTCCTTGACCAGGAAGGTCTCTGCCCCATGGCCAACTGACTTTTAAGATTGCACCATGCATTTTAATGCAACAAGACTGAAGCTCAGGATCAAATGCTGGAGGCTTGGAAATAAAATATTAGTAAAAAAAATATTTTCCTACTCTGTTGCTCTGCCTTGTGAACACACTACAAAGGTTTTTCCTTGCTCAGAACTGCTGGTTTCCCAGCATTCACAAATTCTGGCCTCAGCTGTAGCTACTTCAAAGGCAATAGATATGGCTCAGAGAGAAAACAAAATTGGAAAGAAAAACGATGCTGGCATTTCAGCAAAATACTGGTCACTTTGTGAGAAATCCTTGGGATGTCTGAATTAATTTTAGATTGCTTAAAATTTATCTCCCTGCATCTTTTTGATGCATCCCATTTTCTGCTGCGAATTTCTCCACATGATAGGTCTGTGTCCACAATCCCTGAAAATTAAAAAAACAAATCAAACTGCCTTTTCAAAGTCATGCAAAGTATAAGCCAAATAACTTGAATTCCAAGCTTTCATTTTAAGCAAAGAGTTGTCATGAAGTTATCACTAGCTCAAACCATGTATCAGTTTGTGGACTCCTTCCAGGGCAAGGACAAAGGTAGATATTGGGAATACTGGGATGTGTGTCCCAGGGAGGCTTTGGCAGAGCAGCACCTCAGCCCTGTAGGGCTACACACAAGGCTCAGCTCCACTTTCCCTGTGCAAATGGGGGTTGAACTTACTGGGGGCTTGGGTACAGAGCTGGTTTTGTGCCAGTCTTACTGCACTCTTTGTTAAAGAAAATCTGAACTGAGTTTCCTTCTCAATTCGTTTCTTCATCTCTTAAGAGCAACAATTGCAACACCACGATCAACACAGGAGCTTCAGATTCATCTTTTTGTAAAGTGGTAAAAGTACACATTTTGGATAATTTGCAATTTTTTCTCTTCACTCTGATGAAGTTTGAAACTTGTTACATCCATGCCCATGTATGAAACCAGAGACATAACCTAGGAGCTAAGCTGGTATCTTCCAAGTCCTTAATTTAATAGCCCCAAGCTAATGAAGTCAACAGCAGAGATTGAAGATGAGTCTTCAGATCATACAGTTATGTATTTGCTGTCTCCTCAAGAGATGAGTCTCAGCAGCCTCAGATGCTCCCTCCTGGGTGTACAAAGCACAGCCAAACCCTCTCCTGTGGGCGTTGGGTGTTCTGGTTCCACCCAGCCGGGTGGGAGAGCAGAGGGTGCCTCGGGGCATGGTCCAGGAAAGGGAAAGGAGGAACACTGGGAGCTATCACGAACACAGGCTGAGGATGTAGCTCTTAAAGTTTGCCAGATTTCTCCACAATTGCATGCAGCAGGTAAAGCTGATGGAGTCAAATAACTGCAAAGATTAATTTCCTGCTCTGTGGTGGAGACGGTGCTGACTGGCCAGGTTTAGGAAAACAATGAGCACGTCAGCTAGATCATAAATTGGTTTAAATGCTAGAAAAATTAACTGTTGGCTGGCAGGGCTCAATGCACAACAAGCTGTCTGGTGTGGACACAAATTAATCACACCTCAAAATGGACAGCTCAAAGCCTTGCAGACTGTCTGCATACACGCAGGCATAACGAAAAATTGAGATTTCATCAAATTGGATGAATAGCCTGGAGCACAAGGCATCATTCTTGAGTATTTCCCTGTTGAACATTTTAAATAGGTAAATGGTATTTTCATTGCTGCTATGATGAAAGCCATTAACTTCAGCTTGCAGCTCCTAAAGAGGAGATTGATGGCAGGGAATCAAGGAGCACATGAGCTCAAATGAGACAAGATTAGGTGCCAAAGCCTGAACTGCAGTATCCTTCTTGACTTACATTTTACGATGGTTAAACCAGCAATAACCAATCAATTCTTTGTTTGACTTGGAGAATTACCACTTCAATTCCTTTCTCATGTTGGGACAGCTCTCTCTTCCAGAGCTATACAGTCACAGCCATGAGTCCTGCCTCTGAGTTACTCCAGAACATTCACCAAGACCATATTACTGCATTATTCCTTGGATCATGGCATTTCTAATCTGCCTCTGAACATACTGGAGGAATGCAGAGATTAAATTAGTGTTTAATCACTGCTAGTTATAGAACTTGCTTTATTCTTAGCCACAGTATAAAGCATTAACTGCGCCAAATGAATATTTTATTTAAAAAAATAAACATACTTTTAAATAACTTAACAGCCCCAGCTTTAAAAGGTTAAATCTAGCATTTAATATCAAATTCTTGGAATTTCCATAGAGCTTTTCATGGGAAGAGATCAAAGAACATTTATACAATATTGTTATTCATATTTTACATACAGGGAATGCAACTCCTAAACATACAGGGAATGCAACTCCTAAACATGTGAGATGTTTACCCAATATTAGCAGTTACGGCCAGGAATACTGTCAATTTGATTTTCCAGGAATAATGTCAATTGATTTTCACTTCAAAAGACAACTGCCATCCTGGGGACCAGCTGGAATGTTTGCTCTGTTCACTCATCTATGTGTTGTATTGCTGGGTAACTTTATTAATCACTTATTTAACTAATCTATTCCCTACCAACTAAATTCTAGATAAAAGAACTTTGAAAGTAAGCAAATTACTTATTTGCAGTCAATCTTCTGCAACTACCCCTGCTTTTCATACTCTGATCTGATTACTGAAAACTAAGGGCAAACAGTTATGAAAAAAACCCCAAACCACACAGTATTTTTATTTTTCAATCCTTTATGTGAAAAAACTCTGTATCATTCTGCTGACTTGTCAGTGTCACTGCTTCTGACCTTCAAAGCATCCATTAAAGGCCAACATTGTTTTAGGTGACACTTCTGCCATAAGAAACTGAGAAACTGAGACCACAACAATTGCCTTGTACAAAGCATGGAGGCACAGGTGTCAGATGGAAAGTAAAGGTGTTTCCCAGTAAATTTTTTGACTGAACGATTAAATAGTCAAGAATTCAACACAAGCATTTGCATTTTCCAACCAAAAACAGTATTAAAATTGGAAGAGTTCTTAAATTTGTGGAAAATATTTTCCCTCTTTTCTATTGAAATAAAAAGTGTCCGAGGCAGACAACAAGTTCATGAAGACATCCTGCTCTTCACTATGTAGATGTGCAAGATCTCAGGAAATACCAACAATATTCCAGGAGAGATACGAGCCACAAGTGACCATTCAACATCCTACCAGCAGAGATGCAGCCAGGTCTTTGTGCTGGATGGTTTAGATTTGATTTAGATTTGCTAGAGGAGGAAAGAGCAGGGAAGATGTGATGCACATCATATTTACCCATTACTGTGGGTCTTCCCTCTAAGACACTTCACTGAGCTCTTCCCCAGCTCCATTGAACACCCCTAGAAAAGCAGTCTTCAGAGAGAAAACCGAATCTTCTCTCCCATCTTACAGTGCTGATTCTGGAGGAAATGTATCCATTTTGACTAAAAAATCCAAGCAGCACATGGGCTGTTAGAGCATTTTCATAAAATGACCACATTGAATTGATTTCTGGCATTAAGGCCCCAAAAGCTTGAGCAGCAACATGCTTCCACATTCCTTCCTCCCTAGTAACGAAGATGGACAGTGACAAACATCCATTCTGCATGAGGTACACATTAAAAAAAAGAATTTATCTGGACTTAATCGAAACTTGTCTTCATACCAACATGAAGCGATGCCTTGAGAACAGGGCTCTTTACTAAGAACATTTTTCTTTCTACCTTCAACTGATTATGGTTTCCTTGCTTTTCAAACACTAGCTTCAAGCCATATGTGTCTCCACATCAGTTTATCTGCTGCTTTCAACTTCTATCAGCCCCTGTTTTTACTCAAACAGGAAAGAATACAGAATGTTCTAGTTAAAGTCTATTTTTGAATATAATAAAGCTATGCAAGCCCATTTCCATTTTCTGATGTCTCCAACAGACAGACTACCCAAGTTCATTAGGACGACAGTTTCTTGGCAATCAAGTCATTTTTCATTGTGTCTATAAGAACTTATTTCATTAATTCTTTGGCTCACTCACAAACCCCCATGCTCAGCACCAAAGGGACCCACATTCTGTCATCAAATCCACACCTTGGGCATTTTTTTATTCAAGTGTTGCTAGGGGTGGTGGAGTGAGGGAAGAAGTCAAGCAAGGGAAGACTTAAAACTCAACCTAAGCAGGTCTTCAGCCTCACCTTCCTCTGTGCTCTGCCTCATCAATAACCTAATGAGGGATGGGGGTTTTTTATTGGGTTTGGAGTTTTTATGGGAGATTTTTTGGCTTGTTCTTTGAGTGGATTTGAGGCTTTTTTTGAGGGGAGGAGGAAAGGAGTAACGCATATGCTTTTAAATTCACCCTATCCATCCATCTCACAATCTATTTCAGAAAACAAAGCTGTAATCTGTTACTAAAAGATAAGGAAACATTTCTGGAGCCCTCTCAAACAGTTTATTCCGTGATCTGCACTCCATAATTGCAGAACTGCACGTTTCCCTGCTATCAGCAGCCCTGCCTCTGCTGTGGGTTTATTTGGTGTAGTCTGGGAAGGGCTCAGCACAGCACCCACGATGGTGGAGGGGCTCCTTGGAGGCTCCTCCTGCTGAGCCAGGGACAGAACAAGGCACAGCTTGTGGCTGGAGCTCAGAGGCACCAGAGCAATGCAAATGACAACTGCTTAATATTAAATAGTGATAAATATGCTTATATTAAAAGCAGTAAGAGACACTAATGTGGACATGTGCTCACCATACAACCAAGCCTTACAAGAGGCAGAACTCCCTCTCCTAATGTCCATGCTGGGCAGGAGCTGGAGCACTGGCTCCTGGCTGGGCAGAGAAGGCTCTGAAGGCTCACACCACCTCAGGCATCCTCGTTTGGGGATTTTCCACTCAACTGGATTTTGTAAACAGTGTCTCTCTGCTGTTCCAGAGGTTTTGTACTTAACTTAAAACTTGCCAATCAAATAAAGTGGACCATTCCTCCTCAGGGAGCACACCCTGTCCTTGTCTTTCTATCCTGGACAGCAGCACAGCTATCCCTCCCTGCCAAACTCACCAGCCCACTCCCCCCTGCTCATCCTGCTGGAGACCTGCATGGAGGAGTCACCTCTTTATTATTGCTTTAAGATAATTAATTCATTTCCAGACACAAAGAGTACAAAATTCAATAAATGCATTTAACTTCTGGTTTCTTTTGGTACCCCTCAAGCCCCAAGGACAGACCTGAAGAGCTGGGTGGGGCTGCAGGCTGGGCAGGCTCCAAAGCTGTTTTGCTGTGGATGCTGGCACAGCCCTCCTACTGCTCACCACCAAGTATTAAACCAGAAAGATGTGCTGCCTTTGGAAGCAAATTCAAGCAGAACATCCAGCTTTAGCACAGGATTGAAGAAAATTCTCAACTCAACCTCCAGGGTACAAACTCTTCTCACATACGTGGGAACCCCTCCTTTCAGAAGAAAGGACAAAAATAGTGGATAAACCACTGAAAACTGATCTTGCTTTGGCCTCAGTGCCCATTCCCATCAAACAGGGAATGCTGCACACAGGAAAACCTGGTCTTAATGTCAACCATCAACCACCACTCTGACACACAAAGCCAGGAACAAACTAATCCAACACAGAAGGACAGCAGCAAAACAAGGTCCTGCTACAAGTTTGCTCAACAGAGCATAAGCCAGGAGGGACTTCAAAGCAAAACCCTCCTTGCACAACACCAGCAGAGCCCAACCAACATTGTGATGACTCAAAATCCCGAGTGACACCATCCCAGTGCTCTGAGGCTGCCCAGGCTGAGAGCAGGGAGGCTGGAAAGTCCTGCCTGGGATAAGGCTGGCAGCACCTTGGGGTGACAAGGAAAAACAAAAAAGAGGATTTTGTGCATATCCTCATGATCAATAGGAAACAGAGCAGCTCAGTCCTTTATTTTTTTCATCTCCTGGTACAAATTCGTCTCTCATTTATAATTCCATAAGCCAGAGGATCTCTAGGAAAAAACTATTCTTAAGCAGGTTCTGTAGTATAAACACATTACCTGCTGCTGCTTCCTGCTAGAACACATATCAGCACAGAACCAGGCAGCACAAATCTCTTAAGATTTCTTGGAAGAAAGCCTTTATATTCACAAGTATCATCTCACATTGAGTAAAACAGACCCATAAAACTGGCCTTTGCAAAGGATATCTGCTGAGACACACGTCCTATCCTTTCCCTAATCACCAGGCACAGGCATTGAACCCTTTTCAGATGAGGTCTGAGCACATCAGTTTTAGTCCCATAGCCATGAGGCAACAGAAAGGGGATTACAATTTCTTCCCTCAAGCTGGGAGGGAAACATCCCTTTCAAAATGTTATTGAAATAATAAAACATTTCAATAACCATACAGCTGTGGAGCAGCAGTGCTACGAGTACACACCACGTTAAAGACCCTGCTAGAATTTTATGAGTCTGCTAAAAAACAGAACCCCAAATCCTCTGCAATTCCAAAACATGCAGACACGCACGCAAAGCCCCCCCAGCAACAGCTGGCTTAAAAAAAAAGGAGAATTACAGTGGTGGAAAACCTTCAGTCAATACCACCAGCACAGCCACACTCCCCTTTGTGCTGACGTGCAACTGATGTGTGGCAACAGCCCCAGTGAACAGGGATGTCCACAGGCACCTCCAGTGTCAGAAAGAGGCACAAAATGACAAAATCTCTGAGCTCTGCACTCTGAAGGATGGCTCCTCTCTGGGCTTTTTGGGTAGGTGTATCCTAAAAGCAACACCTCTGAGCATTGGGACACCTGATGCTACAGGAATCCAGAACCAACCTCAATCATCACCCTCAAAGTCCACAGCTCCTTGTTCCACAGGTCCATGCAGAAAGAGAGGAGAACAGCCCTTCCTCTTCTATTTTAAAAGATGCAAACCCAAATTCTCATTAGAACCAAGTGAGAGTGGATTATGAGGCAGGAAACTGCCAATGCCTTGGGACTCCTCTCATGGGGAAGAGCTTTTCCAGCAGCTCTGCTCTGATTTCTGATGCAGTTACTGCCACAGGTCCTGACTTCTCATGTGCCTCCCCGGGGGAGCACGGCCAGGGAGTCATGAGCTGAAGATGCCACTGCATCTCCCAGCTCGAAGATTTTACACAAAAGAGGAAGGGTGGTCTCATCCTTGGGATTAACTGCAGCAGGGAGGTCCCTCCTCCAAGCAGGGCAGATAACAAACTGGATTGAGGGATTTCTCAAATCATTACAGCCAAGGACTTACAAAATCAGAGCTCAGCCACCCTGGGGCGGAGCAGAAAGGCAACCAGGGCCAAGCACTGCGTTTTTGCACGGTGCCCAGGCAGAGAAATCCCTCCCCAGACACAAGGCCAAAGTGCCTGGAACTTCATCCTGTTAGGGAGCAGGGAGAAACTGAGCACAATGGACAAGAGGGTCAAGACCAGGAGCTAATTAAGTTGTTTTCATTGCTTCCAGCCTCAACTCAAGAATTCTGCCTCTTGCAAGTTGAGTGGAGATGCCCCAGTAGAGAAGTATGAGGTCTGAGAGCAGGCAGGGGAGCTGCTGGTCCCCCCTTAGCAAGGACAGCCACCCTCTGTTTGATCTGGAAACCCTCTGGCTTTGCAGTTGCCAAATGTATTTTAGAAAAGGAAGGGGAGCCTGTGTCTCCAGTTGCATTACAATTATGTTCTTCAGTGCTGGTTTCAGAGAAAAAAGCCTGATGCCTCCCCCACAGACTCCTGTATTGATCCAGCACAGCTGAGGTGCAGGCAGGAGTGCTGGGGAGGAAATGAAAGAAAACCAGAAAAAACAGATTGTGCTTTTATTTAAGTGAAACAAAAAAAGAGAAAAAAAACAGAAAAGAGGAGAAGTTACATATACAAACACACCACACACGTGCACATCTTCTGTTACAAGAAGTTATGTGCTCTACTCCAGGCAGAGTTTGTAGCTACAGAGGTTTAGTCCACAGGACAAAGACATCCATTCTAAATAAGGATTTTCAACCTATTAGGCACAGAAATTACTGTGGAGGCACAGCAGTGCCTAGGTGATGAGCAGAAACTCATCACATACAAAAATCCTCATGGGTTTGGGCAGTGCAGATCTGTTGCACAAGCATTTGCACACCAAAGTGGTGCTTGCTCACCTGCTGTACACATCACACCTGGAAAAATCACTTACAGGCTAAGCAGNGTGAACCCTTTGCATAAACATTAAAAAAGGGGGAAACAATAATAATAATAATAATAATAATAATAATAATAAATAATAATAATAATAGTAGTAGTAGTAGTAAACTGAGGCAGGAAAAGTTTTCTAATGTCCCATTTTCCTCTTAGCTAAGCAAACATTTCTACTGAAAGAATTGACTGAAACATCAAATGTCTTCTTGGCAAAAAAGTACAAATTACCCCAAAATCCATATTTTTTCAGGGGCCTGTCCCCCCCACTCAGCAGTTGGGTACTGGAAACCTCAACAAATCACTTTGTGAACTGAAAAGCCTGGGAGAGCAGCTGCTTTCAGCTCCTGTGTCTCGTGTGAAGCAGAGAACAGAATCACAAAACAGAGACTTTCCACTAAGTTTTGTGGCAGATTGAGAAAGAAATAGTTAATATCCCCACAACCCAGACCTCTTTGCTGCAGACTGTAGTCTGTATCACACAAAATAATCTTAAGGTGCCTCTATGAAGCTGCAGAAAGACTCCTCATTTAGTTCCAACTTATCAGAACACCAGTGCACTCCCCAGATTTCAGTATCTGCAGCACTTCAGAGAACACTTAAAACATCTGAAAAATTTTGAGATGAATCACGTTAGAAAATGAGGTACCTTGTTTTATATCCCATTTACGAGTCAATTTATCTTTCCTGAAATTCTTTAAGTTTCCTGCTCCTTCTCCATTATTAAAAATCCAGTACTGATTCACAGTTTATGTGAAATTATTGTTTCAGGTGCTTTTCTTAGCAATCCATTAAACAAAATTAAATGCAATTTTAGAATTAGTTCTTTTTAAAGTCAACATCATTTTCTTTTTCATCCCAATCTTCTCCCATTTTGCATGTCAATCATCTCTGTGTAATTCCTTTCAGATGGAATATGAAAATTTCATCTATTTTAGTGTAATGAGTGTGAGCAGAGCACAGTTGTTTTCTATTAGCCAACATAATAAATAATAGAGGGACAGAGTTCAGCCCCCTGCACACACATACAAATGACTGTCTGGATTAAAAGAGGTGCCACTTTTACACTGTGCAGGACAGTGAACAAGCAGAAAGCCACAGGTTCTTTTGTCACCCCATAGGTACCTCCACTTTTAAGGTTTTGACAAAAAGTTTCAAAGAATTTTGAGCCTGGACCAACATCAAGCCTCTGTGTCCATGTTATCCACACCCAAACTGGAAAATCCCAAATAAACAAACCCCAAACAAAACCTGGCCCCTAAAAACCCCAACAACCACACACAAGCTGCCATGTTTTAATCTTGATCTTAGAGCCAAGAGCCAAGCCCAGGAACATTTCACTGCATGTGAGATTGGCCAGCCCTGCACCTCTCATGAACTTTTCCAGAAGGATTGGGGGAGCCATCAGTGGGAAAAAAGCTCACAGTTACTGAAGTACCAAAATAGCTCACTCATTTTATTAGTGGCATGGAATAATTTAAGCTTTTTTGTTTGTTTTTTCTTTTAAACTCTTTTATTCATCACTGGCTGCCTTCAGGTGAAGGTATTTCTAGTTTCTCACACTTGAGAAGGTATTATTTCTGATTTCCTACATTAGCCTTCATGGCAGCAGCTTTGAAAAGACAAGACACAGATCCTGTGTATATCTATAGCATCCAGGGAGAAACATCTTGGACAAAGTCACTGAAATAAAAAGTCTCCATTTTTATAATCTTTGAAGATGTTTAGGCACTAAAAACAATCCAGCTGCCAAGAATTAAAATAATTCTTATCTGGAAGAGATGATGCTTTGCCCAGGAAACCACTCTTGTGGTATCAAACTCACGTTGCAGAAACTTGCAGAGAAAAAGAGTAAAGCATGAGAAAAAAAAAATCTGGAAAACTTTATTTTTAAAATAGAAATAAAACCCTTCAAAAGAAACTTATCACAAGAAAAATTTGCTTTCTACTGATGCTGCAATGACCATCTTTTATTCCCACAGCAGTCTCTGCAGCAGAGGGATGGAACAGCCCTTCCCTCAAGGGCAGGAAATCCTGGGACAGGGTACCCCAGCTCCAGGCAGCCTTCAGAACAAGCCCAGGTCACTGCCACCCCTGCTCTGCCCCTGCAGAGAGAAAAAGCCTTTAAAGCAGAGACACCACCTTGCAGGAGTAAAGGCAGGGAGCAAAGCCACTGGTTGGGATGGAATCCTGCACTGCTGCCTTGGCCAGTGGCTTCCAAAGCAAACTCTGGGCTTTTTATTGGAACATTCCAGTGGGGAAGGAGGCTGCTGCAAGCTGGGGCTGGCTCCCTGCCAGCCACATCAGCTGTAATCAGATTATACAGTAGTGGCTTCAGAAAGCAGAAGCATGTTTATTATCAAGCCACTAACCAGACTGACATTAATTTGGTCAAAGCTAAGCTAAAACAGTCTCTCAGAATAATTTTCTGATTCAGATCACATTTACTTAGTTGATGTAAGTATTTTTTGCAAATTATGCTTAGGGAATGATAGTGGTTACAGGCTATTATTTCATTTGTGATTGTAAAAGTCAGTGCCTTTCTGAAAAAATTCCACTTAATTAAATTCTATTAATTAAAAAAAAATAAAATCAGAGGGCAGAATGTCCCTCAGTGGGGGACAAAGCATGCAGAGTGCCAATTTAAATACAGGGTTGACATCTATCTCCAAAACAGAGTATTTTGGGGGGGGTTTGGCAAGAATCAACATGTCCACTCCTTAAGTGTAGGTAGAACCTGAAGAACACGTGAATATTTTTGCCTCCCATCTCTTTCAGATCCATCTATTGAGGAAAAGCTACTAAGATGCCTAATGATCATTAAAATAAATAAGAAAAAGGTCCAAGTGTAATAACGGAAATTGGGGTGCCAGATCACTGTTGATATCAGCCTAATCCCAAATAATATCTTTTTCTTTGGCTGCAGATGCAGCACCCAGAGCAGTTTGTGCCAGGCAGACACACAGGGTCACTCAGACCCTGCAAACCTGCAGGGAAGAGGATCTCAGTCCTGGCCAGGCCACGCAGCTCCTTCACTGGAAGGAGGAAAAACACACCCTGAGTCTCCTCCAGAGCAGTGCTCACACAAACCCTGCCTTTGGACACCAGCCTGGAGGTTCACTTCCCTCCTGACTTCAGATGGATATGAACAGTTAGTGGAAGGGAAGGAAGAAGCCAAAGGTAAAATACAGGGAGTCCAAACCCTTCACTGGGATCCTTCCAAGTGATCACAACCTGTCCCCATTCAGCTCTGCCCTTCTCCAGCCTTCAGCAATCCATGCCATAGAGCTCTGCACCATTTTCCTGCTGTAGTAATTTGATTTTCCTACTTTCTGAAAAGATTTTTAGTGGCTATGTCGAGCAGAATAATGAATGTGCAAGAGAGACACAGGATGATGAATCTTCTGCCAGTGGCAGAGGGGAAAACTCACGTGTGGTTGGGAAGAGCTGCACTAAATTCTGGCCAGAGGAATTTCCTTCAGCCCATTTAAAGAGTCCCCTGCAACCTCAGCTGGACACTGTTTATGCATTTATTTTCTATTCTAAGTCAACACAGACTTAAAGAGTCCCAAGCTGCATTTCAGTAGCAGCCCAATGACTTCCATGCTGCTCACTCAGAGCCTGCAGAGTGCCTCAGGGTGGGGAGCAGTGCTGCAGGGAGCACACCAGTGGCTGACCCCACAGACCCCCTTTCTCAAGCCCCTGCATTGTCTGAGGTCTAAAATCAGCACATGTTGAACTGGAACATCTACAGCTCACATCAGACCCACTCTATCCCCTCACACCCCTGTGTTTTCTAGGCAGTAGCTGCCCAAAACAACCCCCCTGAGCCAGAAGTTGGCATTTGCCCAGCCTGCAATCAGCATTTCCCAGCCAAAGATTCTGCTTTTAAGATCTGGCATGTCAACTGAGTGGCTGGTGCTTTGGTCCACCTCCTACAAGAATTTCTGTGTTTAATTAACCTATACATCAGAGAGACTACACATTCTTTAGGGTACTGCATAGCAAGGTGCTGTTTGGGTAAGGATTTATCTATTTAGGATATAGTTATATGAAACCACTCTGTCATAAGGCTCTCAGTGTCCAGCACCTACAGGCTTTGTAATTCAGAATTTAATAGAAGTTGAGAGCAAACCACATAGTCCACAGGGCTTAATTATTAACACAACTCTGGTGGCATCTCTGAATAGAAAATGGAATACAAAATTGCAATGGAAAACTACAAAAGCCACAAACCCAAAGCTCATTAGAATGTGTCAGGTGTCAAATAAGGAAAAATCTGAGCTGGAGGTATGAGGAGAATGGAGGTCCCAGAGCTAGTGAGGGAGGAGGGCTGCTCCCAGCACTTCCAGCTCTGAAGTTTACACATGAATTTAAGTCCAGACTGGTCCATGTAAAAAGCAAAGCCAAAAACTAACCAAGCAACCAAAGAAAACCAAAAGCCCCACCAAAGGACATGAGTAAATCACCTGCTAGGGACCAGACTTGTCTCCAGAACAATTCCTCAGGAGCATCAGTCACAGGCCATGGCTGGAGCAGCCAACCAAGGTCATCTGGTCTGTTCTGGAAGAGCAGCACCAGTTCTGGAGAACACTTGTAGATGGACACTTCTTTCTGGGCCCATTAAGATGGTAACTGAAGTGGAATAAATCTTTACTGACAAGAGTTTATGACAAGCTCAGACACACCCACTGGATTTCTCAAGCTGCAGAACGAAAGCCCTTGGAAAACAGGAAAGCAAAGTCTTCCTGCTTATCTTGGTTTAGAGAAAGTCACACTGATTTCCTGCAAATTATTCCAGCAGATTGAAGAATAGATAACAGTATAGCCAATAACAAAATAGAAACTAAAACAAACACCCGGGTTCAGACAACTCCATCTGCAAGGTCTACGGCACAATTCCCAGGATCATTATGGAAAATGGGAATGACACCCCAGAGATTTGGGCAGTCAGGTGCTGGCCTTGCCTGCCATGCCCCACTTGCTGTGTGTGACATCTGGTCATCTGGTAAGGAAATACCAGGGATCATAATTTAGTTTTAATTCTGACCAATGTGACAGCAAGGGCTCAACTCTACTGCAAAGGAGAGCGAAGGTCCCCTGTGGAGTTTGGTGCCGGGAAACTTCAAACTGCAAAGCTCCTTTTCCGAAGGAAAAGTGAATAATCTGGTATCACAAAGGGGGCTGGGGGTGGGGGAAGAATAACAAATCAGGAGGGGAAAATGTACTGAAGTATTTACACAGCTGGTTTTTCCAAGACAGTGCTCTTAAGATCGGCTGGTTTTCAGCCACGTCGCTAAAAAAGTAGTCTTAATCCATAAGCAGGATTTCCACTGCTGTGACAGAAATCAGCTCAGCAAAACCTCTGCATGGGCCATATGTGACTTTGCTAGCCCTGTTTCAAACCCAGGGGTCTTCAGGAAAACATGACACTATGATTAACCTAATGTTTGCAGGTATTTTCTGGAAAGAGCATGTCTATGGGTTGCCTCAAATTATAAAAAAATTTCCTTTTTAAAAAACCATCAATATGATTTGGTAACTGTGAAGGTATTAAAATAATTCAGAATTACTGAGTTATTTGAGTGCAACACTGAAAACACAAAGAGCTGAAGAAATAAACTCACATCTGACTTTGCTTTGGCTCTCTACAAATTAACATCAGCACAATCTCTGCCTGAGGGGCATGGAAACACCACAGAATCTTCACCAGTGCCTGGACACAGCACACACACACATCCACCCCAGATCTGTTTCCAAGATTGCCCTTTAGATCCACAACTGCCTTCTCACACTTCTCACATGTGCCTTTTAAACTGTTATCAGGAAAAAATAAAACTAAGCCAATTAAGGTCCAAAGAGAAGTCTGGCCTGGTGTTGCCTTCTGAAGGTGGATTTCGGCTGAATCTTGTATTCCTTGTTTTTTTCCTCAGCCAGTGGGAGCCAGAGAGGAGCAGGACACTGGAGGTTCAGCCTTGGCCAAGGGACCAGAAGAGGCTTAGCCTCAACAAACCAAGACAGATGGGACAGATTGAGGTACGCCCAGTTTTGTTTCCAAAATGTTGTTTAAACTACAGAGCAGTGTTGGCATGAGAATATTAAACTGACCAGGAATAAGATGATGTTAAAAATCAGGAGTTTTGCAAGCAGCAGAAGATCTGGAGTAGTTTTTGGACAGATGAGTCCACACACACACACAAAAAAAAGTGGTTTTAAAACAGAGCTTCACTGATTTAAACCAAGGATTAAACAAATGTGATTGCTTGCTGGGAAATGTTCTCGGGAGTTCAATCACCCCTGTGCAGTTTCCACCTTCCTAGAGCATCTCTGAATGACACAGAGGGGGCTGAATCACTGAGTTCCTTGCAGGGAGTCTCCTGGGACAAGTTTGACACTGCACAGTCACAGCTCAGAGCTGTACCAGAGCCCCGACTCCCACGGCAGTGCCCTTCACACGTGTTCCTGTCTCAGCACAGCAACTGCCTGGCTGCAGCCACAGCTCCTGCTGGAGATCTTCTTTAAGTGTGAGCTGACATCAGCCATTGCAGTGGGCTCCAAACCTGCTCCCCTCAGACCATCAAAGGCAGCCAGAACCCATCAGCACAGAGCTACTGCAGCAGGAGGATGCTGAGAGCACTCCCACACTGCTGGTGTGGAGCAGCAGCTCTGTGGGACAGACACCCCAAAGTGCTTTCCCACTGCAGACAGCTCTAGAGGAGCTTCTTGTTCTCTGCAAAAAAAGAGCTTTTTCTACCTAAAGCCCTTTCCATCCAGTGCATGTGCCCATGAAGAGTTTCTTAAAGGTCAGTGCTCTTTCTGCACTGCAGTTTAATGTCAGAGATGCCTGTCAAACAGAGGATTTGCCCTCATTTGAAAGACGTGCTCCCAACAGCACACGGCTGATTCTGCCGAGAGATTGCAACTGCACGTCTCGAAAACAAACCACAAGGGGAAGCAAATGAGGTGCAATACAGAAGGATTACTCAGCCATCCCATGTTCTAGGTCTCACCACTGAATTGATTTGTCATTTTATAAAATCTTGTCTTTTAAATAAACTTGTTAAAGATAAAACCAGCAATCTGTTCCAATTTCTTTATGGTGTTTCATTACTTCACTGGTCTGGGGTAAGAGTATGCAAAATACTCTGATTCTAAAGCAACTTTTCTTTCCCCAGGCCTCTTAGCATACTTTCAGGCTTGAATCACAAACACAATATAAATCACTTGAAAAAAAGTCAGAGACATTTTAAAATAACATGAAACAGTAACGTATTTGTTTTTTTAAGCACGTGTTATCATTTGGGGCTGAAGTACATGACAGTAGCGATTTAAACAAAGTAAAAGGAACAGATATTTTTATTTTATGCATGTCCACTAACTCATTAGTATAAGATGAATAGATTTTTAACGTATGGTGTAATGGGATCGTTTGTTAGTTTTTTGAACCCTGTTGAAAAGTTTATCGAAGCAGCTATGGAAAGTTCAAGTTCTTGTAAATGGAAGGAACAGTACTCAAAAGTTTAAGATAATGTATCAGTGCTTTAATAAGCCTTCCCCTGAAAATGCTGATTAGAGCAGGCGATTATTTCTTTCACAGTTTAAAACTTTTGCGTTGCTACATAAATGTTGATACAGTGCCAAGAACAGAATAGAATGTAATTTTTGCTTTATCCATTTCAAAATAGTGATTTTAGCTTCCACAGACTAAACACAGAAAGTTTTCAACAGAATTCTAAGTTGTCCTAATTTCAGTTTAAAATCAGTACACTACCTAAGGGACAAAGAAAACTCTGGCTTTAAGTTTGGATTACATTTGCCTGTATTTTCTTGGCATACAGAAGGGAAAATTCACCAACATCACCCTCTCAGAGCCATAGGCTTCACTCCAGCAAACACTTTATTAAGCCAGCAAGAGCAGACACATACTGGGGGAATGGGACTTTACTGAAAAAGTTGCAGAACTGGATTTATCTTGAGTTGGAAGATTTTGGTGTGGAAAGACAGCATTTGTAGGCAAGGATTACTGATTAAGTAACTTCATGGTCTTGGAGAGACCATTAGAGTTAAGTACAGAATGAAATATTTGTCTTGTGGACACATCCAGTTTTAAACACACTAAATACACAGCTGAAAGTAAAGAACTCTCCTCAGACAGAGTTCAGGGGTAAAGCCAACTCCTACAGAGGGCAGCTGTATCACCACACAGACTTCAATTCTGCCCCAAGCTGAGGACAGAAGATAAGAACTTTTGGATATTCTTTTCTTGTTTCCACAATGTTAAATAAGCATCAGGGATTTTGTTGCTCCTAAAACAGGAAAAGTCCATTTTAACTGAACCTGAGAAATATCTTTGTGAGCTGCTGAGTTGAGGGCTGGAAGGAAGAGGAGCTGCTACTCCAACCACCACCACATCCACCCACAGCCCCTCTCTACAACACACATGGCCAAAAACCAGTGAGGAGATGGACTTGGTCATCTTGTAGAAGTCAGAGCTCTGCTGATTTACACCAGCACAGGATTTGGACTAATCATCACAACCTGCCCATGCTTATTTTTACATCGTGCAAAATGAAGATGAAAGGATGGAAAACAAAATCTCCTAAGGACAAAATGCAGCTGGAAGAACATGCATGATACCCATGCTAATGCACGGAAACATCTGGACGAGATGGGAAGGAGCCCGAAGTTTTCTCCCTCCGCATTAGTGGGAACACATTGAAACCTGACAATGGCTCTGTCCTGTGGAAATACCACGGCTCTCGTCATCCAGGCAGTCAGGCTTGAAATCCTGACATCAACATCGGGGGGGGGGAAAATGACTCCACTCTTTCTGCTTTCCATTGAAATAAAACAGTTTGCAACAAAAGGCAGGCACATGCATGTGCTGCCCTCAGTGTGTTTCCAATCACAGCAGTGTGTTTAAGTAGTCAGGCTGCATCCAAGCCTCGAAGCTCAGCAGTGCAGAGAGGGCAGATGACATCCTGATGGCAAACACGGCTGTGTAAATCATCTCCAAATGACAGCGTCGTACACGGAGAGCTGCTTCATTTGGAATGTGCCAAACGGTGCTTTTCCTCATCTGGCATCATCTATACATCAGCCAACAATTCCTCTGGGGATTGTAATTCTTGCCATAGACAAATGCACAACAGATGTTAAGAAAATAATAAAAAAAGCCTCCATCGAGGTAGCACAGCAGCCTCTCCTGAAGTCAGCAGCAAACTGCAAACAGCCACAAGCCCCTCTCAGGCATCTGGCTCCCAACCTTCTGCATTGCCTGGCAGCCACTGGGCAAGGGGGTGAGGAGGGACAAGTAAATGACCAAAAATTCAGATCCTGTACACCTCAGAGCTCCTGTTTCTGATTCAGAGTTTCCAGAACGACATATTTCAGAAGTGTACAAATGTTTGTCAATTTTCTTGCACATTTTTCCCCCTACATGACACAGGACCATTTTCTCCCTGTGTTCTCTTAGGAGGTGCTTTGCCAAATTTAAAGTTACAGGCAATGTTACCAACAGGGTTAAATAAAATATGCTTTATGCTGCTGTGTTATTAATATGCTTTTAAAGAGGGATAAACCAGACCCCTTATTTTGAATGAGCAGCACCTGTCCCAAAACATGATTTCAGCATGAACAGACTCAGTATTTCAGCATCTTAGTCCAGTTCCTGCATTTTGTTAGAGCTTTGTGCTTTGCAGCCTCTGCACCTTGCAACAAGGAAATCAGCACTGTGAAACCAGTCTGCTTATTTCCCTATCTACACACATCCATGTGCCCAGTCCTCTGAGCACATGCACACCTTCACTGAAACATCTCAACATTCCATAACTGTGCAGGAGACAGTCCCCATATGCTGACAAAAAAACACCAGAGGGAGCAGTAATTTTGAAGGATGGTGGTTCTATATTGATACATTTTCTGGGCTACTTGAGAAAAAATATGCGATAATTTTGTCAACAATAAAGCGAATTCTCCTGTCTCTTACACATATAATTTAATGTATTGGGTAGAGACATGAGAAGCTGAGCAAGGGACAAGAGTGCCCAAACCCACCAGCCCCACACAGCAATCACCTGCACAGTCACAGTCCAGGGCCAAGCATGTGCCTTATCCAGGCACAGCTGTGGTGACAGAGGGAGAGAATGACAAAGGGCTGCACAGAGAGAAGGGACACCTGAATCCTGCACAGAACCTCCAACCTGGGAAACTTCAGGTGCCAGACTGAACTTCTGATCCCAAAAAAGCCAGAAGGGCTCAGTAACAGGCAACGGCCTCAGGGACCACCTCAACTCAAGGGCAAGATACATTTCAAGAAGGCATCTTTTGTGAATGGTATTTAAGGTAGAAACTCATGTCAACAGACTTGCAGATCAGAAGAATTCTCTAATCCAGTATGCTCTGTGCCAAGAGACAGATGTGAGAAGCTGTAAAACCTTACAGGTAGATGAGACAGATTCATGAAGCACACTCAGGAGTCAGCCACCTGTTGGATTTCAGAGGGAACTTCTCCACAGCTCTTTCAAGATCCTTGGGAGTGCCCTACAGAATGTCTTGCTCCTCAACCACAAAATACCACATGGTTTGGGTCTTCCAAAAGGCCAAGACTTGCTGTTACAGTTGATATTTTTCATCACTTCAAAGCTTGGACTGAGATTTGCTGGCCTCTCAGAAGCCTGCTATCTTTGGCATCCCCAAAAATTGAGGAAACATCAGAGTTTGGTTATTTTTGCCTCTGGCTTTCCAATCTAACATTAACAGCCAGTGTCCACAAACTATATCCTGCAGCTCTTACTCAATCCCATGGAAAGTTTGCTGGAAGAAGGGATGAGTAAACGTTACAACATAGTTGTCTTATTATTATTAGGGACACACAACAGCTGTACATCCAAGCTTGGTATTTTTACAAGCCAAAGAGCAATCACGCTTTTCTAAACCTTGGCATGTCTTTAACTGGCTGTGCAAAAGTTCTAGGGGGCATGAGTCATCTCACAAAGCCATAAAAATCTAATTATGGCTAATGATCATCCTTTTGTTTACACTGTATATAAAATGCTAACTGCTTCTGATACTCC
The DNA here is from genome assembly GCA_013398075.1 of Notiomystis cincta. Lineage (NCBI taxonomy): Eukaryota > Metazoa > Chordata > Aves > Passeriformes > Notiomystidae > Notiomystis > Notiomystis cincta. The sequence continues at coordinate 311,404 of VZRX01022447.1, read as the reverse complement.
CTGCAGGGGCAAGATTTACCATCAATCTTGAAATGATTTCTGTCACACCAACAGACTTAAAATGGCCCATTTAAGATAGAACAGAATCCACACCACACATGAAAGTTTTTGACCTATTTGCCAAAAAGTTGATTTCTCTCTCTTGAAGCTACTAAAACATTGTGTGCACTAGAGCTGCTCTTAAATTTAGAAAGAGGTTCAGAAAACCACATAATTCAACTAAGTTCCAGTTCAAAGAAAGCAGTGTAGGGCAGATCCTCTCCCAGGCTGCATGGCAGCCCACGAGCTTCGGGCCACGCAGGGAACTGGTTTTCTGCTCTTACACAGGCCTGAGCAGTGCTCAAAGAGGGGCTGGAGGACAGAGAGCAAGCATTTCAGTCATCAGGGTTACAGCCATCCCACCCCCCTTTGAAGGGACAGGCTGGAGAACTGATCCTGTGGGAGCACTGCCTATGGGCCCTGTGAAGCAGGACACTGACCCACTGCAATGGGCAAAGCAGAAGACAACAAATTTTCCCCTCACAGAAACTCCTTGCAGCTCTTTGATGTGTTTCAGTGGCTGCACCCTGGTGAGCTGCAGACACTTAACCAAAATCACATCAGGAACTGTTTGCCCTATAAAGAAAGCATTTGCTGGTCCAAATAGGACTGCAGGGAAGCACAAAACACCAAATAAGGAGGCTACTGGCAAAGGGGTTTGTATTTCTCCCTTTTCCAGGGACAGGTGGACTTCTTTAACTTTTTTTAAAAAATTAAACTGATTTCAAATCTGCTTGCACAGCTCTTGTGGGAAATAACATCCTCCTGCAAGCTTGGTCTAGCTTAAATCTGAACAACTCTCAGAGAATCTGCCAACATGACAGTTCTTGGAAAGCTGCACAAGCGCAGACGAATGTGAGATTTCTAAAAAGAATTCCATCAGATCGACGTACTGCTCATAAAACAAGCCCAGTAGCTGGCAAATACAGCAAACTTTCAAGGTTAGGATGGGATGAGAGGGATTGGGCTTTCTCCTCAGTGACAGTTTATTTCCAAGCTGCTTTTTCCTGCTCCAGAGTTACAGGTACCACGGGAAGAGCAGTGTGGTGCTTTCCAAAGCAGTGCAAGATAAGCTCGTGCACTTGCTCCTGCTCACAAGCCAGCCCTGGCATCCCAGCTATTGAAATCACATCATCAGCAAGCATCTAAGTGGGGGCAGAAGGGACAAAGACAATTTATCCCCACAAAATTGTTAGGCTAAAATAAGCACCCTCCACAAGAGATCCTGTTGTCTGCAGTCATAAATGCCAGTTGGGCCAAGACCAGCCCTTGAACAACAGGCCTGGTTTTATTGCTCCCAACTCCCACTTATTGAGAAATAAGGACTGCTTTCTGTTCTTTTCACTGCTAGGCTGGGAATTCAAACAGCTGCTGCTGTTGAAATGATAATAAAATGGGGAATATCTTCTGTAGTGACACTGGCTGGACTGTCCTCAACACAGAAAGCACAAGGCAAAGCTGGTGAAAAATCTGGTCTTTGACATAAATATCTGTGATATTGGTACAGCCAAGGCAAGGCTCCTCCCAGACCCCTTCCCCAGCTGCCCTCCAGAACCATGGCAGAGGCCAATAGAGAAAATTACCCACTCTCTGTCCTTCCTTCCCTCCTCCCACTCTGCTGGTCCCACCCACACACCTATGCACAGACACCAGGGTAAGCAATGAGCTAAGAAACAAATACAAGATTTAATTACAACTTGGGAACAAAACATTCCAATGAGATGTGATTATAAAATAAACAAATCTAACATTATCTCTGCATGAAAGAATAAAGACTTGCAAGGTATTACCAGGGGTTGCAAAAACTCAAGTAAAAACAAGATCCTGAAAAGCAGTATTTCTCTTCCCAAAATATTTTTATAAGGAGCAAAAAACCCAAACCAAACAACAAAGATGACCCTATGAGTATTAAACTTCTGGCACTGTACCATGAATTTCTCCAAAGGGTTTCTTAGTGCATCTTAGCAATTCATGGAGGAAGTGACCCTGTGGCACAAACACTCAGTTGTCTGGGCTTTGAAGTTGTGGAGGCTTCTTAAGAATGTCTGTATGACACTTACCCTGATGCCCTGCCTCTGAACACCAGCTTGTGACCTTTCATCCCTAGAAAGGCTTCCCAAATCCCAACACTGTCTCTTACAAGACACAATTTTCTGTGCTTTCAATATTCCAATCTCTAAGGCTTCAAAAGGGGAAGGGAAGCACTAATCCATCAGTCTTTTACCACTCTTCCAGCCTTACATATTGATTGTAGTTGATACCCTGTTGTCTGTAAAATAAAAATAGAGTGCACAGGTCAGACATGGAATATCTCAGTGCCCTGATGGGAATAAATCACTGTAGAATTATGTTTTCCTTGGGGCTTTCAACTACCAGTTTTGAAGAGTCTTTTGGTCTCTTGCAAGTTTCAAATGACACCATAAAGCCAATTTTTTTCACAAGACATTGTACTTGACCTAGGTACTGACCCTGTACTTTGGGATCAACGAAGTTTAACAGATTCAATTGTTTCTGCATAAAAACAAATGAGGAATTTTGTCCTTTAACTACATTAACATCCAGTTACAACCCAAGGAACCCAAAACATCCATTATTATCCAAGGTAACAGCCCTAATAAGAGCAGTCTCATGAGCAAACTGGTGCTGCTTGCAAAATACCAGGAGTCACACAGGAAAAAATGTTTCCATAATATTGGTAGTATTTGAACCTCTGCTAAGCACCCAGTGAAGAAAAATAGCAGCTTCCCTTCCAAGAAGTGACTAAAGTAGTAGATGATTCAGTCAGTAGAATGGTAAGTTGTGTAACGAGAGATTTAACACGCTCTCCTTCTTTTGCCAAACTGCCACGATTACTTGAAGACCCATTTCCAGCAGAGGTTCTCTTGCCCTAGGTTAGGATTAAGAACAGATTATGAATGATGCCTGCCTTAGCATATTCTGGTTTAGGCTTTATGGCACAGGTTGCTCAAGAGCAGGGAAAGGTCACTTGCAACATTAGCAGGTAATTGTGACTCCAGGTGAGTGGTGAATTTAAGCACTAATTACCACTTGTAACACTAATGAGGATCTTCCCATGCCCGTGTGGAAGTGCAGCCCTCACAATGGAGCATTGATGTGATTTATTTTTTTTTACCCTCAGACAGCAATGGATTCACAGAGATATTATCACCTTCACCCTGTGCCCCATCACACAGTGAGAGGTGAACCCAGCTCTTCAAACTCCCAGCTCCACGTCCTAGCCCCGGGATCCCAAATCCATATCCAAAGGAATGGGAAGTTTTCTATTTACTGTTAACAGGAAATACAAAAAATTCCCCCACTGGTCATATCAATGAGAGATATCATGCCTGAAAAGTGTATCAGAGTGCTCTCGTGTGTGGGAATGACCTGCCTGGTTTCCCAGACAGACCAGAAATGAACTTCTGTCCCAAGCCAAAGGAGTTCAGAAGCAGCAAGTTACTGGCAGCAAATCCTTATTATCAGGGGATCCACCACAGTCCTTTCTTCTCAAAAACCCCTTATTGCCTCCTACTGCTGAGTTTAAAGAAAAAAAACTTTCCAAGCCCAAGGAGGTGACATATTAGAGTGAAGAATCCTACAAAGGAACAATAATTTGGAATTTGTAACTGCTCAGTTTAAAAGAGCACTGAAGTGATTGAAAGAGTCAGCTAGAAAGTAATCTGAAAAGATAATTTTATCTGCTGTCAACACAGAACTTCCCGTCTGCACAGCGTTTATCTCACTGTGGAAGCTGCTCCCTTTCTCATAGTGACTAATACTTGAAAAATCAATATGAGCATCCCCTGAGTATTTCCCTTAAAGGCTGCTTTGGTGCTTAGTCCTGAGCCAAGAAGCTGCACGGGCAGTGCTGCCCAGCCCCTGCAGCCTGACAGTGACACTGTCGGGGGTCCAGTTTCACCCATCTGCTGTTTCAAGTCTGCAGCTGCCCCTCGGAGCGCGGGTCCCATTTCAGAGGCTGTGCCGCTCAGCTGCCTGCACACATCGGCCATCACACTCCCCAGAGCTCAGGCTGGGGAATGTGTGTCTGTAACTCAGTAGCCCTGATGATTTGCACCATCAGGAACTGTTTGGAAAGATCAAAGTTTCACCCTTTTCTTTTTAACCAGTAACACCTTCCCTTTTCCCCTGCAGTACAAGCTTTGGGCTTTCTTCATGTAGTATTATCTTCCTCTCCAATACTTAACACTAAATAATTTGTGTGTATGGGTTTAAACCTCATTGCAAAGCAAAAATCAATCCACATTTCTCCCAGAGACACCATTAAAGCTTTTAAGTGGGACTAGACACACCATGGTGGAGCACACAGATATTTCAAACACGGGAAAGAAGAAAACACAACAGCCCATGGGTTTGTTCTGAGACCTAAATATGGAATTTATTACTCTGTTTGTGCAGCAGATGCAATACCCCAGTGTCATTTTCAAAGAAGGCAGATTTTTGTTCTTGGAAAGGGTATGTTAAGAGCAATATTAAAAAAAAAATCAAATAAGCTATTTTTTCATTTGAGAGTTCAAACCGCAGCTGAGGAGAGCTGCTAAGCTTTATTTCCCTCTCTAGCAAAGCCAGTGGCTCAAAACAGAGTGAAAATCCTCCCTGCACTACTTATAAGTAGCAGGGCTATGGATTTACTACTTCAGAGAGTTAATTCCTACAGCTGCTTCCCAACACTCCAGCTCCTCATTTCCGCTACACCAAAAACACCTGGCTGGGAAAGGACAGCCCTGGGAGACCTGCTTGTAGATGTCAGTCTGGATTTACCCTGCTCAGCCTGGGAGGAAGGAGCTCAGCACATGAGATGTATTCAGAGATGTACAGCTGAAGCTCTGATTTTGCTATGACCAAAACACAAATATTTTGGTTTAATCTCCAATTGAAGGAAATAATTTTTAGTTTTCCTTTTGGCACATGGCTACAAATTGTTGTACCTAGCCAGGAACCGGTGTTCAACCCACACAAAAGGTCTGACCAGGCCAATATGAAAAGCCACTAACACCCTTGGGTGCACAGGGAGCATGTTGCTCACATAAAGCCCTTTCCTCTCTCATCCTTTCCATGGCAGCATTTATAGACCTGGGACAGGGTTTTCATGCTTTGAACAGCAAACTTTTTACACCACCATCCCCCTCAGTGGAGCAAGCACCCCAAGCTCACGAAAAGCAAGAAACATTCCCAGCCTGGAGTCCTCATGCTGTCACACCTCACCTCTCCCCCAGCATCACCTTCTCTCATGGCATAAATGACTCTGCTTGTATTAGGCAAGATTAATTTATGTAGATTTAGCTGTGCAGCTGCCATAAATCAAAATGAAAGAAAAATATCTTAAGCATAATCTCTGTTTATTTAATGGTTTCTGCCCATGTCTCTCATTTCTTCTTCACTCCACGCTGGAGCCCTTGCAGGGTTTCCCATCAGCTGTGGCCAGTCCATCTGCCAGCCCTGGCCCCATCCAAGTGCCCTGCCCACAGAGGGAATACCACAGCCCACGAGTGACTTTATTGGAGGGGTCTGAGTGAGCACACTTGTCATCAGATCCTGGGGCATCTGAGGAGCCACCGCAGCTGCCTTTCACTGCACATGAGCACATCAGTGCTCTCGTGAACCGGCTGTGCCAGGCGATAACACACAGTGCTTCTTGTATGTGCTTTATCCAACAACCCGGCCTAATCCTCACAAAAACATTGGCTGATGAAGCACCTTGGCCGTCTCCAAGGCCTGTGTGGGCCGTTCAGCTGTGTTGCTCTGCATAGCTGGGCTTCCCCTCTCACAAAGGGCGGTGCCAGTGCCGCTCTCCCTGGCAGCGTGGGCACACAGAGCTGTTATTGTGTGCTTTGCAAGGGCTCGTGTCCAGCCTTGGAGCTCATGGCGTGCTGGGGGGGAGCCTCCCAGTGTGAAAACAGGATGGAGAGGTGCTTCCCTGTCTTCTGAAAGTATGCCACAACAACCTTTAATTTAGCTGGAAAAACCACTTAACACGGGCTTAATGTTTTCTCCGAATGTTGCAAGTCTCATGGTGAGACTCTCCCAACAGTTTGGTGCCAAACACAAACCCAGAACCAGTAACAAACCCCTTGCTAAAGCCCACTGTAAAAGATAAACCCCACAAATAACCTGCTGTGGTTCATGTTCTCAGAAGTACAACAGTGAATTTCAGATACCAGTGGTTACTTGCACCTTCAAACAATTTTAGCATTATCTGGAATAGTTTCAGGACAATAAATCCCCAGAAAGTGAGTATTTAACTGTTGTAATATTTTGCACACATTTTACTGTATTCCTGTGTCAGCTGCTCTAAGCAAAAGTTAAAGTTTCTTGAGAAGGAAAAATACTCAGATCCTGCTTGTTCCCTCATCCCAGTTATTTACAGTACACTTTGACTTTTCAGTGTTACAACATCTTGGATTCAAAGGTAGATAAAAGCCCTACCAAGCTGCCCCGTCCATCACAGACCTGTTCTGCATCTCCTGAGTCACAAAACTGTCATCCAGAAGTGCACGAGAGAAAAAAAATGACTCTTTTTTAAAGACAGAATTTACTTTAGGTGATTTCTGGTGAGCTATGCCAAGCAATCCCACAGCTGGGACGTTTTCCACACACATCTATCTTCCTCGCCTTTGAGGAGGCAATGTGCTGTCACAACTTGGCCGGTGCTTTCAGGCTGAACCCCAGCCAACCTAGAGCTGTTATTGTTGGGCTTCTGAGCCTGGAGGAAGCACTAACAAAGGACAGTTTCCAACTTGCTAGAGGTAAAATGCCTGACTTCTCTGCCTTGGCTTTGCCACATATGTAGAACCAGCAGAGCTGAGGCTGAAGCAAGTTTTCTCTATGAAGACACTTCATCCAAAGGTCCTTCCCCTGCTTTTGTACCAGAGTGAGACCACAGCCATGAACTAACACCACACATTTCAGTAATTACCCTGAGGCTGCCAGAGAATTTCTGCACTTTATAGATAGGAGACAAAGAGACAACAATTTGTCAAGCTTCCTTCACACAGGGCTTGGGGTAGAAACCAAACACAAGTGCTCTCAACTCTAGGCCACAGCTGGGCTCTTCACTGAAGGAGGAAGCAGTTCACTGTCTCCTTTTCCATCCCAAGCTGCGTGAACCCAACTTGAAGAAAATTACATCCAACCTGCAGGCTCCTACCTTAAGGTAATAGGTGAATAATTGCCAATTAACCATGCTTTGAAATCTTTGTTTTTCAGCAAAGGAGTCTGTTTTTCCACACTGTGTGTGCAAGTACACACAATAAGAACCAGACCCATCCTGGGTGGTATGGAGACAGTAAACTCATCAGGAAGAGTGTACTCTACCATATGTTTTATTTGATGCCAAAGAGGAAAGGGGGTGGGAGGAAGGAGGATATGTAGTGTGTTTTCTCCCTCCTCTCTCTGCCCAGGCACGATCAATTTTTGTAAACTCACAGTGCAGCCTGTTTCCACCCAAAGGGCACTCATGCAGCTCTTGGACATATGTTCTATGTCTCAACAAAACATCATCACAAACAACAGACAACAAACACAACAGCCTGTTCTCCTGAAATGTCTGCTAGGGACATTACTGAAAGGGTTAAAAGTGATCAGTAAGGATCCTATAAGATTCTCTATAGCACTTAAAAAGAAAAATCTATAAAAATATGTAAGAACCCAATATTAAAAAGCTATGTTCACAATGAAGAACTAAAGCACCAGAGCCAAGAAGTAGTGAGCAATTTTGTTCTCAGCACACTTCTATTATAACGTGTTTTACAACCACTTGACTGACGTCAAATTCAATAACACATCATTAATAGGATTTTTGTTCAGCTTACACTCAGATGTTTTTCCTGTTTTAAATCTCTCCTTATAAATCTCAAATTAGATTTTATACAAGGAGATTTATCAAGGTTTAAAAGAAAATATGAACATAGCTGATGCTTGAATTGATACACCATAAAAGCGCAGCAGGATGAGTTTTTATCACAGACAGGATGCAAGTTAACACATCACAGCCCTGTGCTGTGGTTATTGCCAGGTAGGACCAGCACCATCATTCCTAGAGACTTCTTCAAAGGGGGAAGGAAATCAGAGAACTAGTAACTCCACAAGGAAATCATGAATAACAACTTCTATATATTAGACAAAGGCTGCAAACAGTGATGAAAGCTCTCTCATTTTGGTGTGCTCCCACCAGAAACCAGTATGACAATGGGTCACCTTTCAGTTCTTCTGCAACCACAGTATCTTCATGCAGGAAAGAAAAAAAAAAAACACAGATGAAGAGGTAGCTAAATGAAACCTTAAAAAGGCCTGGTAGTAAACTGACCGAGAAGAGGCACAAAGAGGACAGCCATGGTCCAGTGCATGCTGCTACCTGGGCCCTAGGAAAATGGAAAAGACAAAAGTTCAGGTTGGCAGCCAGGAGAAACATCCCATCAGGAAGATATATGAGATCACCACGTAAGAGAAACAGTAAAGCAGTTTCTGACTACTTTTAAAATCACCCCAAGGGCTTTGTGGGAGAAACCAGAACTGAGGCAAGGTTGGGGTGATCAAGGAGATTTGTTGCTATGCATCACCAGCAGGTTTGCATAGGCCATGGCAGGACCAAGACCCAACAGCTTCTCAAGCAGAGATATCCCTGCAGCAGGAAACATGGGCAGGGTGCCCTGTGCATCCCAGCACAGCACTGGAATTCTGGATGGAGCCCATCCTCACATGGAGATTGTGAGAGGAATGATGGGGAAAGCATAGAATTAAAGAACAGCAATAGGCACTGTGCACTTTACCTCCAGGTGATTGGTAGGGGGCCAGAACATGTTGGAAATAACTGAATTTTTTACTATTCAGTAGAGACTGAAGTAGTTGTTAATGAGTGCCTGGCCCTGAGCCCACTGCCAGGGAGATGTCAATCAGTCTGGCCAACATGCCCAGCAGTAGGAGAGATGGAGAAGCCAGGCTCTGCAGAAAAGCCAATTTTATAATTGCAGAAAAAACTTCGTGAGAAGGTTAAAAAAACCCAAAAAGCAGTGATTTTGAGTCAGGAGGAGGGTTTGTGGCATGATAACAGGAAAGGGTTCTTGGGAGTGGGAGCCCCATCAAAGACAGGGCTGCAGCTCAAGCTGGAAGACACAGCAAGTGCCCTGGCACGCACAGAACCATCACTGCATCACCCAGGAGCGGCAGCGATTCCACGTCAGTCCCAGGAGAGCCTGTGACTTCTGTGAGCCTGCAGCTGTGCCATGGACTCACGAGCAGAAATAGCCACCAAAACACCAGCAAGGCAATGGGGGATGACAGCTGGGTCACATCTGACTTGTTCTCATTTGTTTCGGAGCCTGTCCCACCCATCGCTCCAGCACGGAGCAGCAGGAGCCCCAGGAGATCAGCAACCCCAGCACTCAGCATCAAGGTGCTGGTGAGTGCTGCTGAGGTGGCTTGGCCAACTCATCTCCATCACATGAATGCTACAAGAGAGAAGAGCCAGGGGAGGAAAATGCTAATAAAGCACCAAGGCCTTCGTGTTACATTAGTGTGTGACTGCAGAAGATCTGTGCTGACACTGAGGGAGAAGAGGTAGCAGTGCCTCAGCCCCACAACACATCTTTGCAGTCCTCTCCCCTCAGCAAACCTCCCCAAGCTCAAATTCATCCTATCTGCAGACAAATGAAAACCAAACTTGGACTCTCAAATGGCTAATTTTAGTTTTGGATTTGTTCCTCTTTTTTTTTTCCCTTCCCCTAAAAAAAAATAAAAAAGGAATAAGGCTGTAAGGTATAATGAAAGCAGCATGTGAAAGCAATAAACCAACTGCAGAGCAACCTAAACACTCATGTGTAGCTGATCTGAATTCTGTGAACTGGAGGAGATGCACAGCTCAGCTCTGGCTTTCTGGCTTGGCCACGCAGCAACACCCACAGCCCTCACCAGAGACAGGCACAGCCCTGCACCCAAACTGCCACATGCTGCAGAAAACCATAACTCATCATTGCTTGGGTAGATTATCCCCCTGCTACTCTTCACTCCATTTCTGGATGTGACTTGAGCTGTGTTTCCCCATCCCCAGTGGCACCTTTGGTAAGGTGAGAGTCCCAGTCCAGATCCACAAGTTGCCTTAGCAAAACTCATTTTCCCTGTAAGATCTGACAGAGCCCAGACAGCTCTGCTTGCCATGTCACACTAAAGCAAAATGTGGAGCCCTGCATGCAGAGCTGGGGCCACCAGCATAGAAAGAACATGGACCTGTTGGGGAGAGACCAGAGCAGGTCATGAAGATGCTCAGAGGGCTGGAGCAGCTCTGCTGTGGGACAGGCTGAGAGCTGGGGCTGTTTAGCCTGGAGAAGAGAAGGCTGCAGGGACACTCTGGAGCCCCTTCCAGTGCCTAAAGAGACTCCAAGGGAAATGGAGAGGGACTTTGGACAGGGGCCTGGAGAGACAGGACAAGAGGAAAGGGCTTCAAACAGAGAGGGCAGGGTTAGCTGGGATCCTAGAAAGAAATTCTTTACTGTGAGGGTGGGGAGACACTGGTTGCCCAGAGAGGCCGTAGCTGTCCCACCCCTGCACATGTTCAAGGCCAGGTTGGACAGGGCTTGGAGAACCTGCTCTAGCAGAAGGTGTCCCTGCCCACAGTAGGGGCAGATGAAACTGGATGATCTTTGTGGTCCTTACTAACCCAAACCATCCTGAGGTTCTACTTGCATGTCTGGGGTCTTTGGCTCCTTTTCCCAGAGCTGCAGCACCATGGCACAGCCTGCTGCTCCATGAGCTGGAAAGGCCCAAACAGACAGCAGCATGTCTGTGCTTTCAGTCAACGTGGGAACACTTCCAAAAGGAAACCACAAAAAGCGTGCCTCTTAACACAGGATACCCCAGTGCTAACAATAAGCTTTTGTCAATTAAAACAATAAAAACAAACAGCTCCCAAATCCCCCATGCAAGAGTCAGCTCTGCATTCAAACAGTGTTTCTGAGATAAACTTGCCTTAGGTACAGCAGGTAAGGAAAAGTTCATCCCTTGGGTCATTTGGTTTCACAGTCCAGGCACTAGTTCACACACTATATTAAACATCCTAGAACACATTCTGCTCTAAGGAGATCAAATTGAGTAATTATAAATGCAGTACTCCAAAAACATTGACATCCAGCTAGATTCTACTCTCTGCATTTCCAAACAAAATGGTAATTATTGACTTATTAAGGTGAAGGACGTCCATGTATTTTAACAAAGTTAGTACAGCTCTAGCAATGACTACTAACCCAGAAGGGCCTGTAATCATTTGATAACAAAACCAAGCCATTGATACACCACTGGGCCCAGGGCAGATTGTGGTGAGCTTCCCTGTGCCTTTATCAGCCTGAAAACCCAAGTGAAGTTCAGCTGAAAACCAGATGCTACTTCTGAACTGACCTCTCCTGGATAAACCAAGTACAAGAACCTCAGTCCCACTGGCACAGCTGAGCATCAGCCCAGCACTGAACACTTGCATCTGTGAGCAGAACTGGACCAAGAACCCACCCCAGCAAGTGCAAAATATATACCCTTGCCCTTGTTTTGACAGAAGCAAGCTTGAGGTTCTGGTTTTTGTCTAGAAAACAAACATTTGGCCCCAGACAGCCTTGGTTACTCTGTGTGGTAAAAGGGCTGCTGCAATTACTGCAGTGTGCAAGACAAGAAGCATTTCCTTGGGTGACAGCGCCAGTGGTACCCGACCAGGACCTGGCCCGGGCTCAGAAGAGTCATTTCCACGTGCTATTTTCAGTAACCAAGTCAGTTCCCAGCCCATTTCACCACAGAGAGCTGCAGACACTACTTGTGCTGGTATTGCTGCTGTGAGAGGCTTTGGGTGGATGACAGCTTGAAATAACTCCCCCTTCAGCAGGGTAACCAGGAGCAGACCTTGGCTCCTGCTTCTCCCCTCTCCTTTGTAGTGCTGGGTCCCAAAATAGAGCCAGGGATGTGTTTCGAAGCTCTGAGGTTTTCGTTGTGGTTGCCTTTCAAAGCCCGGTCTCAGAGCCCGTTTGCAAAACCACAGAGCAAACACAAACCATTCCTCAGCCGCGATACTTTGCGGCGAGACCGAAAAAAGCCTGGAAGGACCTCTCGGTGAGCTACGCGCAGAGTATTTCAAAGCCTTCTGCTTCGTTATGTAGTAAATCAAAGTGACTTCAGCGCTGGAGCAGCACAGTATTCCATGGAAGAGGCTGTCACACCGCGGAATTTACAGTGAGACGTGGGCTGGGAGCACCGAGAGCTCCGCGGCCCCAGGCACGGGCGGAGCATCCCAGCCGGGGCTCCTCCGGGGTGGAGCAGCGGGGCTCGGCCAGCGCTCCCCTACAGCCACCGGCACCTTTCTCACCTCCTCTACACTAAAGCAGCAGCAAAAAAAACCCAAGAAAATAATGGTTTTACTTTACGGAAAGGTGTTCATATTTTTAATGTAAGGAAGCAACTCATCTGCACACACATAGATAACTTGCATCCACTCTACATATTAAAAAAGTCATATTAATATGCAAGAGAAATGTTTTGCAATATAATGCAGATCCACTCAGAGTGGAGGATGGTAGTGAATTGAAAACATGGTAACTTAATTCTTCAGCTATGGATTCAAAGCTACAGACGGATTCAAAGCTACAGACTGTGTTACTCCTTCCTTCCCTTTCATGGAAAGTGGAGGGAAAAAATGACCCCCACAAATTCCCAGTAATGGATAACTTGAAGCTTGTGTGGTTTCTCACCAGAAACTCCTTCTGGTGAGCCCCAAAACCCCACTCCAGGGTTCTACTTCCCTTCCACAGCTTCCTGCCCTCTACACCCTCTTGGCATTTGTAGGATTAGACCCTGGGCAACCAGATGGATAAGAAGAAGGTGCTAAAGCTCCAGGCACCCATCACTGTCTCTCGAGATGCTCTGCTGCTGGTCCAGCTCCCTCCTCTTGCTGGACAGTTGGGAGCAGTTGGGAGCAGAGCATTCCTGGAGGGGCTTTGTGCCCATGAGTTACATAGCCAAAGAAAAAGTTAACATGGTTTACACAAACATTTCCTGTTGATTAATTCTTCAACAAGACCATTTCTTCTTTAAATCAGAATTATATCCAAGACATTCAAGTCACAAAAAATTTAGTGTTTCCCAATAATCTTTCAACAATACTGCACGACCATCACTTTTTCCTTCAAAGTAGTTATGCCAAGAACTTCTGCTGCATCCTTTTCCACCAGCCCACACAAGCACTATCTTGCTCACACAGGTGCCTGGGCACAGCCAGCAGAGCTTCACACAAAGTAAGATTAAAATACTAAAACAGGCATCGGTTCAGATACAAAATGTCCTTTGTATCCTGTGTTACCGGCTTGTTTCAGCCCTGACCTTGGTCTGCTGGACTTCTTAGAAACAGGGCCTTCAAAACTAATTCAGAATTATTCCCTGGTGAGCTGCCAAAGACAACACCACCACCAAGGCTCATTTATTGGCACAGTTCCTAGAAAGACCCTTGTAATTCCCCAAATTGTACATTCTCTATGGATGAAAAGGAAAACAAATAGTACACCCAGGCTTTTTTTCCTGAAAATGTCCTTGTTGGAAAACTATTGTGCTTGGAGCTATGCCACTCAAATTCATCAGAGGGGAGAATCTGTTTATTTGCACATCAAGTACATTTTATTGTTTCTGGACATCAGTATGTAAATTGTCAAGTATAAATTTATTTTTCCACTAGCTTAAGTTTTTCTCTGCTCTGTAATTGCCATAATCCAAGAAACAGCCTATGTTTCAAAGAGCTCCATTTTAGCATGCTACAATCACATATGATCAGAAAATCTGATTAGAAAAATCTCCTACTGGTAATTTAGGATCTTATTTTTCAGCTGACTCAGAACAAACATCTCCTTGGCTCCAAGAGATATTTGACATGTCTTAAAGTAAAATCTTTATTAAAAAAACCCAATGACTAATGACTACTATTTTTTCTGTACTGATGAAAACAGACATGCACACATATTCTTCTGTCAATGGCACCATTCCAGTGCTCAGATTAATCAATTCCTGCACAGTTCAGAAATGTTTCAACACAGCACTGTTACCAGTTTAAAGCAATGCACATGAGGAGAAAGTCACTAAAATCAGAACTCCAAAGAGGCAGAAGAAAATAAAGCCATTGGGAGGGGTCTGAAACAAAGAGCAATCACTTGACAGAGTTCAAGAAGCTTGTGGACAGCGCTCTCAGACACATGGTATGACTTTTGGGGTCATCCTGTGGTGAGCCAGGAGTTGGATGTGATGATCCTTATGGGTCCTTTCCAACTCAGGATATTCCAAGATTCCATGGGCCTGATCCATGGGGCAGAAGACCTGACCATGTCCCAGGAGGTTTGGGTTTACCCACTGCTGCCCTTCAGCAGCAACTTGCTCAAGGTTACAGCAAGACATTTCTTTTTGTGCCTACACTTCTCAGAAGTGTTTCTGAGTTGGCAAATACTAATTTGTTTAGGACAAGGCATATCTTCCCTTAGTTTTGGTTACTATCTCAGGCTCTGCAGTGCTTAATTAAATGCTGCTGCTACTAATGAAAGGATATAGGCATAAGGAATGGACTTAATTTACTCCTCTCTTGCCCAATAGCTGCTTTCAGTAATTGCAGAAAACTCGAGGCTGTACATGTAACTGAGAAAGACCCAGCTATCCTCGGACAGGGCACAAGTTCCTTTCAAGCTGTCGTGTTTTACTACAAAACCAGCAAATAACTCATTTTGAAAATAATCACAACAAATGACTCCATGTCCTTCCAATACTCCAGAGGTGTGGGTCTTGCCTTGTCACAGATAGAAAACTAGAGAACTCCGACAATACCAGATCTTGGTACAGAAATTAGATAAAATTAGTAAAAGCACACAGTTGGGCTTCAGAGCTGTTTACCCTCTATATTCCACACAATGTTCTGCTTTCCTGCCCAAACACTACAGCAGCTCTTGGCACTGGACCTTTCAGTGTGATTCCAATGGGATTTCTTCTAGCCTCTATGGGACAGGACAGTGGGGTATCTATTTTGCAATTAAAGCCTGTTTTTCAACAACAAAAGCTCCACATTAATGCTGTTACATTTCATTGAAGGCTTTGACTGCTGTACAGCAGTGATCCATCAGATAAAAAAGCACAGTGCTTTTTTGTGCTCTCCATAACCATGACGCTTTGTGGAGGATTTCCCTCACACTTACATCCAAAACTCAGGTTTCTGCACACAAAAATATTTTTCAGAGATTCCCCTTTTGGTAACTGGGAACAACAGTTCCATTTCACAGGACAGACATGAAAATACATTTAGGAAAGGACTTTCTTTCCATATATAAGTTTAAAATTGAGTGACAAATCATTGCATGTTTTGGAATAACCAATATCCCTGGGGCTCAGGAACACCAGCACTTGCAGGCTGAAGTGTTCTTTTTATGAGCAAAGTACTTATGCCAAGTCAATTTTGTATATTATAAAGTTGTTATGAAGTGTAACTACTATGCAATATAAGCAAGACCTAAAGCTATAAGAAAGGAGGGTGGATTTTTGTAATCAAAACCAAGGTGCAAATAATTTTCTTTCCAGAGTTTTTTCCACATATAGTCCCAGTGATGTAGGCAAGGCTTAATAGGCTGAACATGTACATTACATGTAACCATACCCAATTTCAGATCCAAGTTGAACAAGCTTTCACTTTAAGAGCAGTTTTGTCACCATCTGAAGCAAAAGGAGGAGAATTGTGTGACTATTGCAGACTGCTCTGACATCACGTGGTAAAAGCACTGATGCAGAGGTAGAAAACCCTGAGTGTGAGGACTCAGACTGTTTTTACGGGTTTGTGATGTTCTCTGGAACTTATGTCATACATTAGGGTTTGGCAGTAGCCTTACTTCCTCCTCATTTTCTGTTCCTCATTAAAACATGTTGGGAACAGGGCTTAGGTTGTTCATGTCTCTATTGCGTAATTCTTTGCTTTAAATACTCCTCAGAAGGTGGGAAGTCAAAGCGAATTAAAACAAAGGAAAACTCCGGTGATGAGAACAAAAGTGTGTGTGGGGATAAGCACCCCTAAAGGACAATGCCAGCAGATGTGTCAGGTGTGCTGGAGACAGGAGGACAGACTGCTCCTTTGGGCCCTGGCTCTGCTCCGTAGGGGAATGGAGGCACAATAAAGAGGCAAAGCAGCAGATCTGGTGCCAATTCTCAGGGAGTTTCTGTCGACACCATCTGTGCTCATGTCAAGCACTCAGATGATATCAAGATAAACTGGGCTTTCCCACAAACAGCAGTTTGTAACATCTAGAAAGGAAATCTGGAACAGGGCTGAGAATTAGCATTAGAGCTTCTTTAATCATGTGAGCTACAGAGCGAATCCTCTCCGTTTTCACCCAGTCCTGTGCCACCACGGTGTGACAGCTCAGCACCAGCACTGAGATGGAGATCTTTTATTTCTGTCCTCAGCTTCCCAGTGATGACAGCTCTGCACTGACTGGTGTGGTACTTCTCTCTTCCTCAAAGCCATCATGCCGTGGTTATTGCTGGATTTTTTTACAACCCCTCAAGGCTGCAACCACCTCTCCAGCCCCCCAACGCCTGCAATGCTCATCTCCAAACCCTTGCCATGAGGCCAATGTGGCAATTCTCAGGCACAGTTGCAACAGTTCAAAAGGATCATATCACCCCCCAGCCAGCCCAACAGCAGTGTTCCCATGTAAAACAGTTAGGTAAGAATTCAACTCTGTTTATTTACAGACTCTGTACCAATGTGGTATGAATCACAGCAAGGGGAAGGGGCACACATCCGTAATTGCTCTGGGAATAGACTGGTTTGCTTACTCCAAAGGAAAGCAGAGAATTTATTTAATGCAATGGGTCAGTTGTGCAGTACTACATCCCTGGGGAAAAATTCTTCTCTATCAACTAGTAACAAAAATAAATAGATCATTCTGCCCAACAGTCACTTAAAAGTGCTGCAGCCCATCTGTACATGAAAGTAGATTTTAGGAGAGTTACCCACAATAAATTAAACTCCAGCTCTTCATTTAATAAGTTATAGTGCCTCTACCAAAACAAGATAATGGGAAATGAGACTATAAGGATGCACTATAAACCTAGAAGGACTTTCATCAAATCCTAGAATTATAAGGAATATCTGCAAACTGCATCTCACTATATCATTAAAGTAAGCATTTGATACTTTAATCTCTTCCTATGAAAGCATGCCATCCATCAAAACAATGTTTCTGCTAAGGAAATGCAAGGAGTATCAATTTGGTTCTTTAAATTAGAGGTACTAAAAAAACTATCCATGCTGAACTGAAAAATAGCCCCAAACTACTTATTCAAAATGCTTGTTACATTTTACAGTGCTGGACAGAGATTGAGATATTCAAGCCAACCCTGAGCAACAAAGAACCTACTTAAAATTTATGGATAGATTTCAACTTGTTCAGAAGAGAATGCATTATTTAATGTCACTAGAAAAATATTATTAGAATATGTTTCTTTTATTGATGAAATATGAGTAGAAACACACTAAGGGAATTGATACATAGACACACAAAGACCTACATTGTTCCTTCTGGAAGTAACTTCTGAAAGCATAAATGAAAACTCTTCACTGCTCTGAGCTTCAGAAGTAACCCACACATAAAAAATATCCTGATGTTTGTATCTTTCCCATCAAAACCCAAATACAGCTCCCGTGCTTTGTCATCAATGCCTCACAGCTTTCAAAAGCCTGCTAGATTTTAGGGAAAGCGGATGAAGCCCAAGAGACAGGGCTCAGGAGCACACAAACAAGCTCCTGATAATCCACAGGAAAGGAGATAAGTGGGTTCAACCTGGACCCCTTGAGAAGAAAACAAGAGGAAAGCCTCCTTCAACACCACTGCCTGAATCACACGCTGCTCCATTTACCATCGTGGTGGCCTGCAACAAGAGGCTTCAGCAAAACAAATAACCTCAGAAATGCAGCAGGTTTAGGGCAGTTTCTCCCTGGAGCTGGAGAGGGAGGAAGGGGAGGAGCTGCCAGGCCATGCTGGAAGGAGCATCTCCCAGATCCTGGAGATCTCATGCCTGGAGTCCCATCCCGTGTTCCTGGGTTGGACCTGGTGACTTTGCACCATGGAAGCTTTACCTGAATGAGATGAAAAGAGCAGAGAAATCACCCTTGACTTTTCATCACCACTGGCTGGAGAAATCACAGCCACAGTGTGAAGTCTGGTGGGCTCAGACACTGACAAACTTCTCTGCTTAGTGGGAAGCAGAAGTAGGGAGAAGAGTTCCCATTTCCAACTCAACTTCATCTTGACTTAAAAACAACAAAACAAAACAAACTCAGGCCTCCTATCATGATTTTTTTTTTTTTTGAGCTCCCTCCAGGCCTCACCTAGTGAAGTGCTCTAAGACAGCTCTTACTTTCCCAAGGCTGGCACATCCTGATACCTTTAAATCCTCAGGAAGCCAAAAACAACCTCTTCAGCTATATTTGGCAAGTGAAAAGAACATTTTCCTCAGTAAACATCCCCTGAAAGATGCTTGTATTTGGTACAGAAGGTTGGTGGGTTTTCATTCCTGCAGGGAACCCTCAGTGGAGAGGAGAAGTTCCTGGGAGGTAGCCAGGGTCAGTGCTGCAGACCTCAATTCGTCATACTAAAAATCAGCAAGTTTTAAAACCAAGGTGCCAGTACCAGCATTTAAAACCAGGGTAATTCACAAGCTGAAGAACAGGCTTTGGTTTCTCTGATGGCATTCAAACAGTGCCAGTGCTTTCAGAGCCACTACTTTTCACATGCCTGCATTGAAAATATGCCTCCTCTGTTCTCAGAGCTGCAGGTGCCCAAAAGCAACCACAGGAACCTACAGCTCAGGGAAATAGGCAGAAGGCAAAATAGTTCCTGCATGGGGAACAACTCCTCACAGAGATCCCCCTAAATCCCCATCCTGATGGTAACAGCCACTTATCAATCAGCACCACCTGCAGCAGGACTCAGGCAAGCCCATGAGGCAGCACAGGGTGGGAGGCTTACAGGAACAATGGTCAGGTAATGTTTTACTTCCATGATAAGAGCAGGGAAAGAAGGCTGGGGATGACACTGCATCTTAATGGGAAAACTATGGAGCAGAGATTTATCCAGCTAAAGCATAAACTCATAAATCCATGGGCAGGAACCCAGGAATTCTCAGTGATGTTTATTATTCTCTGAATACTTTCTAATAAATTCTCTCTTTAGTACAAAGCCTGCCTGATCCAACTGTACATATTTACTTAATATTGTCTCAAGTGGTTTACAGACTGGCTCAAAAAAAATTCCCATAGTGCTTTTTCAAGAAAAGCTGGATACACTGCTTGGATGCAATGGCAGATTTCTTTTCATTGCACTCCAGATGGTCCTGATCCTGAAATCAACATCCACCAGACTCACAGGTTTGCAGAGGGTCCATCCACCCACCAAACCACAACCCAGCTGAGTGTTTAAAATCCTGGTACCTTGGGGCAGAGATTGCCAAACAGAAGAAAATAATACATCTTTGCATAGTGTCAAAAGGAAAAAATCAGCAGCAAAACATCCCAGACCTCTCAGTTCTAGACCATCTTGTTCCATATGCCACCAGCAATTCTTCCCCTCCAGGGTATATTTTGTTGTTAGTCATAGAGCAGGACTTTTTTCTCCTCTCAATCATAGCAGCTGAACAGCAAATTAAAGAAGAAATTCAAATCTGAATACACTGATGAGTTTGACAGAAACATTTGTAGGTGCATCATTTCAACCTGCAAGCCTATAACTAACCTAGTACCTGGTGAGACAGAAAGAGCTCTTGTCCTGACACAGCTGCAGTTTGTGGAGGTGTTTTGAGCTCTCTGGGCTGACTGAAAGCACCCCTGCCCTGAGAGGCTGACCAGCCCCTGGGGCAGCTGGAGCCAGACAGGAGCAGGAGGGAAATGGGTGGTGGAAAACATCAAAAAATGCATCACAGTGGTGGGGTGGGAGATGCACAGAAGTGGATACTGTCAGAAGCCAAGAATAATTGCCATTAAAACACAGACCAAAATATAAACATGAAAACAGAAAGTTTTAAATGGCCTTTTTCCCCCTCTATAATACCTTTCTTTTTCCCCCTCTAGATAACACAGTCAAACAATTATGCCAAGAGTGATTAAAATCAATTATCTCCTCCTTGAGAACTTAAGAAAGGGTCAGCCACGCATCCCACAGCACTGCTCACAGATGCCTGGAAAAAAACCAAACCAACCAACCCAAACCAAAAATCCCAACATTTCAATTCAACAACACTCCTGGAAAAGCCAGACCATGTGTTCTTCACCTCGGGGTGAAGAAGAGAGGAAGCCTCAGCTATTTAACAGACTCAAAAATTTGGATGACAATCCTCAGTGCCACATGTGGCAGCAAGGGTTACTTCATTCAAGCTAAAACAACATGTTAGGAGCTTCCCCCCCCTCCACTGCAGCATTACTTAATGGATGAATCAAGGAGAGCAACCCTGAAGGGCAAACTTCTCTTAACCGTGGAAAAGGCATGTTAAATAAGTAGTACAACACTTCTGGGATGCATTCAGCATGTCCTGGCCACAGGCCCAGGAACATAAATCCATTCCTTACACTGGAGTGAGTTTGCTTCAGTCTTTCCACTGGATGTGTTCCAGAGCCCTGTCCATCCCAGCAGCAGCATCTCCACACCCCTCTGTCCCTCCCCATGTTTTTCAAGAGTCCTGTCCACTACAACTTTTTGGCTGCCCCAGAGTAAGGCCAGGCCTCAGAGCTTGTCATGCCCAGTTAGAAACTCATGAGGCATTGCCAACATCAATCCAGGCAACCTGGGCTGCTCTCACATATGGGGACTGTTCTGAACATTTTTAGCAAGAAGGAAACTCTTCAGCTCATGACACCACCAATTACACTCAACAGCAGTGGCAGTGGGGGAAGAAAAAGAATTCTCAGGGGAAGAGGAGTCTGAACTCACGTTCGTGCAGACAGACTCATCATCCCCTTTTCTTGGGTTTCTTATTATAAGAGAAAAATATAAGCAAGATCCCAGACGATCAAAAGACAAAGTGTCAGTGTCAGATGATTCATGACCGCCCAGTTCCTCTTCATTTCAAGAGTGACAAAGTAAAATAAATTAAACCCAGCTGACTAAAACAAGCCATCCTAATTCATGGATGAACCAGGAGAATCAAAAGCGTATGACAGTGTTAGCAGGAAGGCCTTCTTTTACATGCAAACAGCCCTCACTGTGTAAATGGCCAATTAATTTATGGGAGCCAGATGTCCCTGTTTGGGGCTGTTGTTTACCTTACTGCTCTGCCCTTTGATGGATTGATAGATGTCACCATTCTTCAGCAGTGAGTGAGCAGCAGGGCCACTGCCTCCCAAGCAGAAAGCCCTTGCTATCCCAAACCTGATCATTTTCCTTCTCCACAAACTACATTCTCCTGTTTCCAGACTTGGTTTGTAGTGAAACATGCTTCCCTCAGTAAATGAAATGAAAGATGATCCTGCTGCCTTTAACAAACCTTTGTATGGAAACCAAAGCCAGACTCTCCCCATATCAAAACAGGCAGAGGTGCTGGTTCCAGACCTGCAGAGTGCCGGCACTGCTGATGCAAAAATTCAGCACAGCAAAAAAGCTTCCCCCAAACATATTGCCTACTAATATTTAATAGGAACAGAAACATAAAAGGAAAAAGAATATAACAAAGAGACATTAGATATAGCTGAATCACAGCTTCAAGATAAGCAGTACAAATTCTTCTTTAAAGAAGGTATGCCAAAGTTGTCCAGAATCAGAACCTAGTTTTACATTTGCACTAGGCTAGAAAGGAAAATCTAAGTCTAAAGACAACTGGAAAAGTGTAGGAGGCTGGCAGAGATCAAACTCTTCTAACCTCCTTGGTTCACTATTTAAATCCATAGATAAACATAATCCATATGATAAACAAAAGGAAGAATAAAAGCAGCTAGAAGCAGAAACTAATTAAGAGATACATTGCACAGTGAGATTGTCCATATCCTGTGCTAACCATTTTTAGCAGCTGCTCAGCAGTTCAATACACAAACTGAACTTGAAAAAAAGAGAAAAGTTGAGTTGCTACAAAATTCCATGTCCTTGTGCTCTGTCCTGGGTGAAGATCAATGCACAGTGCCAGCTGCTCTGCTCATGCTCTCACACAGCAATGCAGAAAACAAGAGTTCAGGATGGGCAGAACTTATTGTGTCTCAGCCATCAAACAGATGGGATATCACCTCTCCATGGTGGTGTACATTTGTCCCCTAAACACTCAGCTGCAATAGGTTTCCAAATCAATTTGCTGCTCCAGCCCACATTGCAATCACAGTGCTCCCAGCAGTGCCCCTGGGGACAGGCAGCAGCCAGCTGTGCCAGCCCCATCCCTTTTGGTTACCCTGCCTTCCCTGATAAGGAACGAGCTGGAATCCCACAGTCCTGAACCAGTGAAATACAGGAAGTTCTCCCTCCAAGTGGTTTTCCACCCTTCTCATTTCAGTTTAGTTTTTATTTTGGTTTTTTTTTTTTTGAGTATAAAGAGAGAGAAAGGAGCCTGGAACACTGAATTTCACACATCCTCTAGTTTTAGGGCTTTTTAGTTTGGTTTGTTTCATCTTTTGTTCAGTTTTGTAGTTGTTGTTTGGGGTTTTTCTTTTTTTTGTTTTTAATGTTGTTTTTCTGTTTGCTTACTGAAGTTATCTATAACTGCTTCGACAGATTTTGATCTCAGATTCCTTTGCAATTGTCAAAGCACCCACTTTGAAGCAGGCAGCAAGGGAGGCTGTTTGGCACCTTCACTGTCATGCTTGGAATCTTAACAAATACCTCAGGACACTGAAGCCACTCCACACCCCCACCTCCCTCCCCTGAAAGCACTGCAGAGTAATTTACCACAACACATCCTGCTGAATAGCAAAGGTAATCTCTCTTCAAAAGCCCAAACTTGTAAGTGTCCATGCAATTTATTTCCTTGATTAGTTCAATTTTTTCTCAGTGCTCTGTGTAACAAAACAGTATAATTCATGGGCAACTCTAGAGGCTTTCAGGTCAGATAAAGCTTCTCTTGCTTCTAATCTGTTTGTAGTAAAAGCTGATAAATTGAACAGAAACAAGAATTGAGCCTAACACTAATGAAGAAGCACTTGATAACACAAGCTCCATCAATCTGAGCAATGTTTGCACTTAAGATGATGCAGCTGAGATAGGAGAGAGACCAAATCCTCAGTATTATTTTATATACCTGCTCACCTAAGTGGCATTCATGGGGATTAACACAAACAGCTTAATTTCTTTGTATGATCAGAGTATGATTTCATAGAGATCAGTTTTCCCATTTTTTCCTCTTGCCACTGCTGTAGGTGGATTTCTGCAACTGCCCAGCCAGTGCAAAGCACCAACTGCTAAGGGAAGGAAAGCTATGCTTGTTATTTCCCACAGACTTCCAAGTTTAAAGATCAATTTTGTATTGTATTTTCCTCTATGGATTTTCATCTGTTCTGTCTTCAGTTTGAAATGTTCTCAGCAGTGAACATCTGTTAGAAAATCTCTTACAAAACCCCACTTAGTCTATGGCCCTTTAATCAAAGAAGGGTGAAGGTATTAAGAATTTAAAATAATATATCCAAGTTTAAAAACAAATACATGTGTTTTCTATTTGAGAATGTGTGTTATTACTTTCACATTCTGACCTGTTAAGTACACATGCTCTACCACAAGTCTCTCTGGAATTTTGGCAAGAACCAGCATTTATTTAATAAAAGGCCTTATTAATCGTAAGACTCTATCGTTGATACTCTGCATTTACACAGCACATTACATTTTCAAAGCACTCCAACATTAAATAATTCAAGCAGCCTGTTTATTTGCATAGATGGATGCACACAATTGTAAAGGAAATTATGAAACGTGTTCACATGTTTCTGTCTGAAAGGAGTTATAAAAACTAAATTCTTGAGTAAATTGAAGAGAGTTCACTATTTTTGGCACTGCATTATGAGAGAAAGCCTCAAAGCAAAGCAAAATTATTCCAGCATGTTTGATAAGGATTTGAGAGTGGGATTCCTCTCACCTGCCTTGACTTTCCATTAGACTTGTTCATCCCAACCCCTTCCAAAGAAAGGTTGATGACATCCTCTAGGGAGGTTCCCTGTCCCTAGGAAAGCTGCTTCTCACCAGGGACTTGTAGCCAGCTCTGTCTTGGGGACTCAGACCCAGCAAACAGGTACATTTAGGCAGATGAATTCAGCTCAGTGTCTGCCCACCTCTGGCCCATTTAATTGGACAACATCAACTGGAAAGATGGATGTGACACATAAAGGACCAAAGGCATTTTGTTGTTATTGAACAGCACACACGTTGCAAATTATTCTGAGACAATAATTGAATAGACTACTGACAGACAAGGAGTTTTTTTGATCCCAAGATATAAGCAAGATTTTAGGAGTCCAGAAACCTTAAGTGTCCAGGGGTCTTACATCAGTGGTTCTAACATTTGGAAATTCTTCCTTTATTTTGATATGAAAAGACTTCTCTTCACAAGCAGACAAGCAAGACCAGTTCCTGGGCCAACATAATGGACAACCGTTTGTTTTGCTATGTGATTTTTAATTAAGACCAGGATATCACACCTGCAGCTGACTGAATTTGAGATGACATCTTTTTATTCTATAGGAGAAAACCAAGATTTTAAAAAATTTACCCAAGCAAAAAAGCCCTCCTGTAACTTCAGACCCCATCAGAGTTCCAGTGAAATCAACTGGAAAACTATATTTACCTGGTTTGGGTGGAACAGCCACACAAAAAAATAGCTTAAAACTCCGCTTATAGACATATTTCAGGAAAAAAAGCAAGATTAATTCTAACTAGAAAATCACTACTGGATTTTAGTAAAAATAAAACCCAGTGAATACCCAAAACAACCACCTCAAAATGTGCTGACAAGAGGTTTTTCCTAGAGGACAGCTACTATTTGAGTGCTGCCTACCTGCGTGGGCAGACTGTGGGAGCAAGGTGTTGCTTTAAGCTGTTCCCCAGCTGAGCAATGATTTGCCTGGGCAAATGCTCACATGCCATCACAACAGATGGTCTGCCAAACCCACAAACCCAGCTTTCTCCACAGTGGTTAATGCCACATGCCATGAGCAGGATTCTGTGCAGGAGGAGAGCGGGCTGGGGGAAGAGGGCGTTGCACGGCTCTGCTGCTGGCAGCTCTGCTGACGCACATGACAGCATTAGCAAGAAGTTCAAACATGAACATGTGTGGGATGACTCTCCTCTTTATTATTAACCCAGCAGTGGGGCATGGGGAAAATGCTGTTCCCAGGTTAAGATCATCTCTTGAGCACTTGCCTCTTGTGATTACCCTGGGGGCAGAAAACAACTGTAGGAACTGTGCTGGAGGGAGCTGCATTTGCGCTCTTTCCTGACTGAAAACACAGATCATGCCAACCAAAACAGCCAGGGGAGTCTTCCTGCTCTTGGGCAGGTACCTGAAAACACACAAGAACAGTCTATTCAATGCTTCTTTGCTGTGCCATAGATTTCATCCCTTTTCACCCTCCTCTGCACACTTCAAAGTCCTCTGTCTCCTTTCGGAGAAGGGAGGAGACACTCACGCTGTCTCAAGCTGTAGGTGAACCCAAGATGTCTCTCGTCTTTCCCAATCATTACTCATTCATCTCCCACACACAAGACTATTTTATTTATCTGCACCACATTTTGCCTGTCATTTTATCGCCTGGCACTCAGCAGCTGTTGGGTAATTACAACATGGACACGCCACATGTATCTTGTCATTAGAAAACAACCCCCAAAAACCCCACAGAGTGGAGCAAAACCCCAGCCCAACCACACCCAAGCTCTTCACAACACATGCTCAGCTTTAACTTCAAGGAAAGCTCCCTGGAGAGCTCTGAACAGATGTGCCCTGCAGGCTTGTCCTGGTTTTAGAGAAACTGCTTGGTCAAAGATGCCACCACACCTTTCAAGTTACTCTGACAGCTGTATCTCAAGGTGTTGGAGGGAGGCTGGTTAGGAAGAGACAAAGGAAGGGCCAAGATTGACCAGGCCCATGCATTTCAGAGAGATACTTTACAAAAATCACATGAGATGATTACTTGGGATGTTAAAAGTTGTCTACACAGAACTTAACTCCTGGATGCATAAACAGCACGAGAATTCAGCAAGTTGATGGCATATCTCACTTTCTTCCAAGTCCACAACTGGATAATGTCCAACCAATACATTCCCCAACAAGTCTGAGTCTCTTTCCCTTTCTTATTTCCAAGAAAAGCACGCTCATCTTTCACTCATACCACACCACTCCTCCCCTTCACGCCACAGGATTACAGTGGTTTACAGCATAGAGAGTTTTCTAACCTGCGTTTTTCAGTTTATCATCACAAGATTTAAAAGCAGCTCACTTTCTGTGCAAGCTCACATTTCTCAATGTGGACATGAAAGTGCACTTCAGAGCAACAACATTCCTGCTCCAAAACCTAACACAGAACTATTTGCAGAAGACTTAAAACCATGCAATTGAATCATGTTCTCAATAGGAAACAGAGTCTCAAGTAAATAAACACAAATCTCAAAGTGTTTCTACATTTTTTGTTTAAAAAATAAAACAAAACTAAACACATCCCTGCAAAACACCACAAAATAATTTTCCAGACTCCCTAATCTTGAAATAACTAACAGTACCCTGATGTCCTGGTGATATTCATCATGGAGAGAAGCCTGAGAGCTTCCTCACACCCAGGGTGCTGCTACAGCTCTGCCATGAAGAGCACAGCTCCAAGGACTGTCAGATGGAGGTTTACAATTATTTGACCCTGAATCAAATCATCATCATCATAATTTTCTTTTATGGAGACATGATAGGATGTTGTATATACCAAAACCTCCCTAATTATTGTGGTTTCCTTTTGGAAAATAATCAGGAAAATATATGAGTCCATGAAATCTAAATGGTAAACAACATGCAAAGGGAGAAAAAAAATTAAAATGGGAAAAGCACTCATATTCTTGCTCTGATTTTTATATGTAAGAGCCTCCTCCTGAAACTAGAGCCTGGTAAAATTCCATGTTTACACTGCTTATGAAATTCAAGGATAGAGAGAACATACGATCAGACAGATTCCTTTAAGGATTTTATTACTTTGAGTCCAGGTCTGGTAGAATTATGAAGATCTTCCCAAGCAGAATCAATAAAGGCTTTACAGCATCCTGGATAGTTGGCAAGTTTGTTTTTATCTTACTCCTAGCTTTGTTCTGCTTCTCCCCCTTTGAAGTTCTCTGCAGAATAGAAACATTTTGGTGTTTGATGGTACTATTCAAAAAGTTTCTGCTGCACATCGGTAATAAAACCCACTAACCCTTTTAGAAGAGAGGACTGTATGTAAACTAAGGATAACTTAGAGCAGTCATTGATCCCTCTGTCTTGTCTGCAGGGGAAAATAGCTACTACTGACAAGCTGCACGAGATAAAACTGGTTTGGACCATGGACAGGAAAACTGCCAGAAGCAGAATCCTTGTGCCTTCACAGCACCAGTCCCTTCTCCTGTGCAAACCAGCAGGGCCATCAAAGGCAGCCAGCAGCTGAACACTGAGTTTCCCCCTACAGAAAACGCACAGCACAGGAGATTTGGAGCCCCCAAATAATACGTGACCACCTGTTCCTCGGCAGGCGCATCGCGCTCGTACCAGCGCTCACGGGGGATATTGTTTCACTGCCACATGTACCAGCCATAAATCACAGCCAGAGCCTTTTAGTTAGTGTTGTTAGCACTGAGTGCTGCATTTACATCTGCAAACCGCAGAAACAGTTGTGGTGCTAGCAGCACACAGTTCCCTCACATGCTTCCGAAGGGAAAAAAGAGAAAAGTGGGTTTAAACAAGTAACAAAACCTAATGGGCAGAGTCAAGCCCAGAGACTGAATTCCTCCTCTTGCTTTTGATCTGCTGCTTGTATTTAAAGACCTCCCAGGTTACGAAGCTGTCCCCATGAAGAGGCTGGAGAATGACAGCTGCAAACCTCATGCTGCCCGTCAAACCCAGCACAGAGTTCAAGAGCCCATGAGAAGAGCTTTGCTTATTTTTATTGCAACACACAATATTTTTCTGCTGTGTTTATTCTCCCAACTCCTCCTCTCTGTGCATGTGTAATTGACCCCTCCATTGACTCTTTGCTACTCTGGAAAACTACTGCTAGGACCACGAACCACGGATTACATTACAAACACTTAAAATATCTTCTAAAGCAAAGAACAGTCATGACCGCTCATTTCATTCTTAAAAACTCATCCTGATGTTCAGCACCAGGATCCATTAATGAAAAGGAAGTATCACTGGACTCAGAAGACAAACTGTTTCCTCTCTGACCCTTGAGGAATGTCAGCTCACTCCTCAGCTATGAGTGTCCTCAGGAGAGAGCGGCTCCAGCAGCAGCGGGGTCTGTAAGATCTGCTGTGGCATCACAGGGTAACAGCAACAGCCACAGCAGCTGTGCCAATGGCTTCCTCTCCAGCTCAACCCCTGGCTCTGTGTTGGACATCCTTAAAACCCAGCAACAAGAGAGGAGGAGAGAAGTGCTGGTCTCCTTTGGTGGTTTTTCCAACAAAACAACCTTGTCAGAGAAGAACAGAAATTCAAGGGCTTTGGGAAGTGAGCGCACCAGTACCATCCATAAGGAAAATCCATTACTCTCTTTGCAAAGCTGGGAGCCAACAGGCAAATTCTACCCTTATTGGGAGCATTTTTTCAGTACTCCAGTGTTACCCTGTTAGCCCAGTCACACACAAAAACTATGGCAAGTACTGCACAAACAGTGCAAAAGAAACCCCTTCCCCAAAACCCTCTCAATTCATAAAGCAACAGCCCAATCAAACCATGACAGATGTTCAAAATCCCCTAATGATCAATGTAGTAAAAGTGTCCTACCAGCCAAGCCTTTTCCTTTACATTTTTTAAATCTTGAGTGATTTAAAAGTGGGACTCAGGATGGGAATGATGAGATGGTTTTGCAGATGCCTACATGCAGCTGCTCCCAAGCATGAAGGTGCTTGTTTGAAATAAATGTGAGAATTGAGCAATAGAAGTGCTGGCACCAGCTCTGTGTTATTTTTGACAAAGATCATTTGTTTTCCTATGGAGTTGCAACACAAACTGAGGTAATGCTAAATGTATGTTCACTCTGAGAGATTATTTTAGAGCTCTGCATCTGAAAACTTAACATAAATTTCTTTCTAAATACAAGTAGAAATAAGCTTTTACAAATGCAGACAATTGGTTGTAACCTAATGTGGGATTCTGTGTTAAGAAACCAACAGAACAAAAAAAAAGTATTTTAAGACTGAGGAGTAGTTTACACAAAATCTTCTTTTAAAAGCATTCAGTACAAAGGCACAGGAGAGCTCATCTTCAGGGATATTGGAGGAATACCAGTGATTACTAACCACTCCTTTGGAACATAATTAAATAATAAAAATCCCATACAAATAGAGTTGTATGTACATAAACACAGAAGGTTGAGTAGGTCCATCCCATTAAGAGGATGCTGTGTTAGGCAGAATTGCATCTTACTCCTCCAAAAAGTCAATGGCAGTTTGGCAGCTGATCTGCTTATGATTTGGAAAGTCTTCTGCTAAGATAAAGCAAATATCTAATTGGACAGAATTGCCAAAACTGTTCTTATCTGTTCTTACTAATTCTCAAGCTAATGGTTTACACATGTCTGTTCATTAGAAGTGCCCAAAAAAGCACACTACATGCAGCTTTCTTTTTTTTAAATCATACAATACAAAAATCATAACAGATGGAAACGAAAGGAAAAATCTTCTTGTAAAATAAAGAAGCCTGAGATATTTCAGGCAAAAAAATATGTGGAACTAAGTTAAGTAATTCAATCCAGGAGAGAAACCTGCACAGCAGATATCCCATTTTTTTACTCAAAGGAGAACTAACCAAAATTCTAATTGAACAGCCCACTTTCCTGTTATTTCAAACCATGCAGAGGCAATGCAAAAAATGGAAATATTAATTTCCAAATGTTTTTTCTGGTAGTTCACTGGAGATCTCACAAGATCACTAAATATACAGCAAAAAAGCTTCATTAGCATTGGGAAAACATCCTTGTAAGGTAAAACTCTCCAAGTTTCAATCTGTCAGCACCCACAGGGCAGTGCACCCGCCACAGCTTGGGAGCAGGGGTGCAAAATAAACAAACAATTGCTATTTGCAAATACTTACACTAAAAAAAACAAAAGCCCTGAGGACCATCCTTCAGAGCATTTGTTAAACTTGCATCCCCTCAAGGTGGGGATGACTGGACAGCCTCTGCTCCCTCCTGGGGCAAAACAGCTGCAGCCCATCAGCAAGGCCACCTCTGGCCCCCTCAGTCCACCCCTAAACTGAACATGCAGAGATGTCAAACAGCCAAAAAGCAGCCAGTCCTCTGAAGAGGCAGAGGTGTTTAACCTGGGAAGGCTCTCCTGCCAACCCAGAAGAGGTTGGGCATGCACAGAGAGGACAAACACCTGGAAGTCATGGCTGCAAACACTGGGGATGCAGATGGGCTCTGGGATGGGGCCAGCCAGGAGCAGGGTGCTACTGAAAAACAGCCTTTCCTCTTTTCCAGTCCCCTCTTCCCAGCCATGCACCCTGGTCCCTGGCACTGCACATCCTTCCCCTTTGTCTTGTCCATCACCTCATTTAACTGGTTTTAGCTGGGACAGGATATCAAACACTGGCACATCAGAGTCTGACTGAGTAAGGCCCCTTCCATTTCCAGTTATGCCCTGTTGAACTGGGAATCCTTTGAGAAGCTGCTCAGAAGCCCCCTCTACTGATGCTGTGAGCTCTGTTGCCCAATTCCTGAGTATTTATACAGAGAATGTTTAAAATTATCCTCTCATACACTGAATATCACCAGAAAATTACAAGAGGACACTTGTAGTTTGAGATTCAAGCCCTCAACGGCATCTTGCAGTTTTGGATGACAGCTGATGGGCAAATTAAAGACAGCAACAAGGATCACAGCTCCAAAGATAATCCCTGTAGACCTTTAACAAGCATCACATGGAATTTCCTGCAGCAGCCACACTGTTCCTATCCAAAACACAGCTCTGCACTCCAAACACAGCACCCAGTTCCACACAAAGTTATATTCCCCTCCTCAAAGGACTGCACATGAATTTTTTTGGCTTGGCTATTAACAGAATCAAGCTAGAAATGCTTCTAAGTATATGCAGCCTTCTGCTTTTGTGAGCAAGCCTGGAGAGTCACCGCAGGCTTTCGGCAGGCAGGTCCTTAGCACTCCCCAGGCACCCCTGACCTCTCAGCCCTTTCATTTCCTGCCCTGACTTCAGAGATAGCTGGCTTGAGAAAGCAGCAGGACAGGGGAAAAATAAATAAAATAAGATTCCCAAAGCTGGGCCTCCCTCTCCATGCTGCCTGGGAACCCCCAGCACATGGCTCAGGCTCCCTGGGAAGTGGCTTCATAGAAGGGGAAAAAAAAGCAAAAAACAAAAGCTGAGGGTCTTTGGGCTGGTGCCTGTCAATTCTTGTGCAAAACTGAGCAGGGAAACAACAAAACTCCCAGAGGCAGCATCAGCCACGCACTAACAAAGGACGTGTAGCAACGTGCAAAACCCTTCTCCCACTCCCTGTGCCCATCAAAAAGGGTCTGGGATGGCTGTGCACATTTTTCCCCTCTTCTGTTCATTAGGAGACCACTCAAAGACCCTCCCTTCCAGGTGGCATGTACCACTGCCAGTGAAAGCCCCATCAGTGCAAGAGGCATCTTCACAGAGATTCCTGCTGTCCTGGAGAGGCACAAGCACGTTATGGTTAAGAAAGGCCAACACACATCCCCATTATCTCTGGTATTTGTGGTGCTGCAAAGCACCCCAGCCCCAGTTCTTTAAACACTGTCAAAGCAAGCTGTAAATGGGTTTTATGGTTTTTTCCATGAGCACAAAGCATGGGGAAAGTCATCCCTTGTGCTTGTCCCATGTGGTGCCACACCACCACCCACGTCTGGTCTGCTCAGCACTGGCAGCACCAGGGGACCAACTCAAAGGCGTCACCACTAACAAGAAGCTGTGCAGTCCCACTCAAACACCAGCACTGTTTTAGTTTTATCAACATTAGCAATCACTGTTGCTTTTCAAAATCTTATTCTAGAACAGGCATTTTCCCTGCAGACAGCAGTTCCTGGAAGTAGGGCATTGCATAAAAATTTTACTTTCCACCAGAGATGAGTCCCATCACCATGGCCAAGGCTGGGAAGGAGGACCTGAATGCAACAGGGGCTGAACAACTTGAAAACACTTCAAAGATACACTGGAACTGTAGTGCAAGCCCATTAATTTAAGATTCTGTGATCACCAATTCCATGGTTGAAAATCAGTCTGTCTTTGATGAATTAAAATTGAAATACAAGTATACACATACTCATTTAATACATAATAAGTATTAATTCTGTCTTGCAAGCCTTGTGCATGATGTCTCTGTGTGGTGGGTTGATGCTGGCTGGTCTCTGGGTGCCCACCAAAGATGCCCCATTACTCTCCTCCTCAGATGGACAAGATTTAGCTAAAGGTTCTGGGTTGAGATAAGGACAGGGAGACATCACCCACCAATTACTGTTGTGGGAAGCCCAGACTGAGCTTGGGAATCCAGTCACAGCTGTGACTGTCACACGCCAGGCACTGGTGCAAAGTGGTATGGTTTGGGAGCACAGATCAGGGCCCTGATCAACATTCTCCAGTTAAATAGGAGGCACTAGGAAAACACCACCCATTCCATCATTTCCTTATCTTCTATTCAGTAGAAAAATTCAGATTTTCTTTTCTATTCCTTTAAACATTGTCTCCAGGAAAAAGCACATTTCCTTAGCACTGCAGCACCATGAAATGCAAGTCATGATCAGAACATCACTTCATCCAGAGCTGTTGCTTAACTGTGGAGCAGAGCTGCTGGGACAGAGAGGTTCAGTTTATCAATTCCCTTTGAGAGATAGAGCCTGAACACCCAATTTCATAAAAACTACCAGCTTCCCCCAGATGAAGATGTGCAGTCAAGACAAGGGGCTATAAAGAGCTTCGTTTGCAGCAGAACACTCACATACCCAGCACAGATCAGACCATTTTTCTGTAGGTCACAAAAATCATAACAGTTTCCATCCTTTAACCCAAAACACAGGCAAGGACAGGAAATGCCACACAACCACCAAACTCACCCTAGCTGAAGAAGAGACAGGAATCTTTACTTGAAGGCAAAAGGAAACATAGTTTTTCCATCCTTGGCAGGGAGATTAAAACTAGGACAAGAATTGCTTGTTGGTGTTCTCTGCCCTGCAGCACCCGACCTGCCCAAATTCCCCACATGGAATGCTGGCTTGTCCCATGCTGCTGAGCCTTCAAAGCAGGGCTGAGCCCAAGGGAGAGCAGGGCCAGTGACCACAGGGCTGCACCCTGGAGGCAGAGAGGGCTGGAGAGCAGAGGGGTGGCTTCTGCCAGCACAAAGGGAACGGAGGGCAGTGATAAGGAAAGGCACCATGATGGAGAAGGACAGCAAAGAGTCCCAGGGAACAACTGCCTGGTGCCACACTCATGGACAGTGCCACCCTTGGGGACATGGAACCTCTTCCAGCAGCAGAGACAGACCCCTGACAATTCCCAACCCACTGCAGACACAGATGCATTAAGCCCCAGATAAGCTCCCTGGTCATTGTGTTATCCTAGACATTTCTTTCATTTAAAGCTCACAGCTCATCCTCACCACAGATTGGCATTGCAGAATTTCAGAAGAAAATAGGTCATATTCAGTATGCAAAACAAAGGTAAAACTCCAGCCTGATTAAGTTTCTAGCATGTAAGCCTTACAGAAAACCTAAAAATGAGAAAATCCTTAAAACTCCTGCCATTATGGTTTAGGGTTTTGTTTGTTTATTTTGCAATGAGATGTTAATTATTTGAATTTCTAGAAAGAATTCTGGGGTGTCATGCAAGCCCCAGGCTGCCAACCAGCCACTGCCAGTAACAGGCCAAGAAACAGTGCCTGGCTGATGCTGTTGACATGAAATGAGGCACTTCCAGTTCTGACAACCTGTGGGACTTTGATGAGACTCTTGTCTCATCCTTTCCAAGTTCACCGCTTGTTTTCACTCTGCAGTTGATTTTGTGATTAGTCCTTTAAGTCATTGAGGTCAGCCAGGACAGGTCTGTCAATCCACCAGAGCTGATAAAGCTGACATCTTCACCTTGTGTGTGGCTTCTCCAAGTTTTACTGAGTTTGCTGCCACTCCACCAGTGACACGAGCAGAGAGATCCATGCCATGCACACTGTTTTTTAGGAAAGCCTTCTGCTGTGCAGAACTCTTACTGGCTGAGTTTTGAGAGCAGCACACCTTCTCTCTTTGTGTGACTCCAAACCCAGGCTCAGATCACCAGGATGGACTCAAACACACCTTGCTTCTCCCAGAGCTCCTTCTCAGACCAGAGCTGTCCAGTGATGGAGAGAAAACAGCACTGTGGTCAGGCTGGCACTCCTGCTCCAGGAATGTCTGTGGGCACCACACACAACCCTTCCCAACTGCATTTGAAAGCAAACACAACAACGAGTCCATCCCAGCCAGGCCCTGCAATCTGTGAGGCTCAGACTGGCCACCAGCCCTTCACAGTGAACTGTCACCAATGCACCATCTGAGAGCTGACCTCCCCCAGGGCCAGCACTGACCTGCAGCTCAGGACATCCCTTCTGCAGCCAACACTCTCCTTATTCCCAGGATGGCAAGGCAGTCAAGCAGCCACTCATGACTTGAATGTTTCTCTTCTCACAATACCAGATAGTTGGGATTTTAGCATTTTTGAAAATCTGACCCTTTTCTGTGCCAGCTTGCCAATGCCTGGAACAAAGTAGGCAGAAACCTAAACAAGAGACTGAGACACGGGGCTGCTGTCAGCCAGTGAGACTGAGAAAGGCTCTACAGGCCACTGCAGCAAAGATTTATTTGAAACAAAAGCAAAGCCAAAAAAAAGAAGAAATCATTAGTAGTCACTTACAAAAGGTTCAGAGAACTTTATACAAAAGGGAAACTCAATCCAAAGTCAGCTCCTAATGACAGAAATTCCTATGAAGAAAAGTTCTTTGTGCAAAGAGCAGAGAAGGATTCCTGTGTCACTAAACCTCTTTCCCTAACTTTTCACCAGTCAGAAAACACCTCATTAACAGTTAATGTCTACATAATGATTGTATTTTACCAGCACCTGATTTTTCTAATCTTGCCCAGCCTTGTCAGTAGACATTGCAACTTCCATCACTGCACTGTCTATACAATCAGTCTGTCAATATTCCCACCTTTCAAATACAGCTCCAGACCATCTAAGCCCTCCTTGTGCTCAAAGGACAGCCACTCATGTCCCACTTAAGGCTGAAGTTTACCATTTGCAATCAGATATCTTTCAAATCCCTATAAAATACCTAATATTTAAAAAGTAGCAGACAGCACAGATGCAGTTTATCTGTCAATGAACAATGCATCCTTTCCCCTTTGAACAGCTCCATGGGTAAATTGAACTTTCAATGAAAAATATGAAGTCAAGCTTGCTGAATTTATGCTCTCTCTCCTCATTTTAGATCTCTTTCCCTCCCTTACCAAACTCCTCTCCCCATAGGCACCATGAGGTTCTCTGGTGGTGACAGGTTGTTTTGTCACCACAGCTTCTCACTTCTCACTCAGGAAATTCAAAAGCAGCTGCTGACACGAGCTGGGACGTTTGTGCCCTCACTCAGTTCAGTACAAGCTGCTTCTTCATCACAACTCCTCAAGAGTAACAAATGGATTAATGGAGAAAGTGGGAAAATGTAAACCTACATGCCTCTGGCACAATTAAATCCAAAAGAAAGGCCAAAGAGATGCTTCCAGGCACATTTTGTTCCTGATCATGCTTTCACCATTATTTGGGATGTGTACATGGGAAAGGGATGGATCAAGCACAGCTTTGACATGTGGTGGAAAACATCAGCACCTGCACTCAATTCTTCCCAAAATCCCAGGAATATTGCTCTACTCTGAACTCAAATACACACAGAAGGTGACAAAGAAGCTTCTGTGCAGCCATGCAAGGTTGAAGGCTGCTCACTTCAGCTCCCCCACTGAATCCACAGGCTCCAGTGGTCTGGGTTGGCCAGATAAGCTCTGAGCAAGAATGTGAAGCCTGGGTGCTGCTCCAAACCCAAATCTGAAGTCCCTGCTGCCAGCCCATCACTGCTGATTCCTTTGGTCTGTGATGGATGACTTTCCACTGCTTGGAGTCTTACAGAGGAGATTAGATACCTCTCCAAAATGAGAGGTTATAATCTGGTTTCTGGAAGAAATCCTGCACTGGGAGTTATCAAACACAGATTTAATAACCCTAAATAATTCTTTCTGGTCTTAAAAAAAAATCTAATCTGTAATCTGGGAACGTCCAGCATCTGTTATCCAGAGCTGAGATTACAACCACGCTGCTCCTTTGCAAGCACATAGATCTACACAAAAGTCTCACAAAGGAAAAGAGGTAATAAATATGAAATGCTTAATAATTACTGACTTGCTGGCCAACAGATGGCCACTCCAAACTACAGTGCATCTGCAGCTCTTCCAGAAATCCAGATAAACCTTGACTGAGCAGCCACCTGCATCATGTGCCCAGTGCCTCAGGTGGCCCCACAGCTCCACCCCGAGCACCATTGATGGGGTCAGGGAATTCTTACAACTCTTCCTCTGCACAGCCTGGGGCAATGCACACTCCCACCCAACATCCCAAGGACACACAGACCTTCATTTGAAGATGACACCACTTTTTCAGAGATCAGGTATTCCCTGTTGCCTTCCCTCAAAAGAGGAGCTGTGAAAGGCTGCAACTCACATGAGCTTTAGCTAGTGAAAAATTACCAACACCAGCTAAAGACCAATTAAAAAGCAAGAGTACACAGGACTACTTGGACTTGTATTTCTCTAGAGTCACCTTTGCACCAACATAAATGGTGCAACAAGAGAGCTGGACAAGGACTTCTGACAAGAGCATGGGGCGAGGGCAGAGTCAGATCAGACATGAGAAATTCTTTACTCTGAAGGTAGGGAGGCCCTGGCAAAGGCTGCCCAGAGAAGCTGTGGCTGACCCACTCCTGGAAGTGTTCAAGACCAGATTGGA
This sequence comes from Notiomystis cincta, assembly GCA_013398075.1. Taxonomy (NCBI): domain Eukaryota; kingdom Metazoa; phylum Chordata; class Aves; order Passeriformes; family Notiomystidae; genus Notiomystis; species Notiomystis cincta. Next base: position 274,139 of record VZRX01022447.1, on the reverse strand, counting down.
CAGGGCTTGGAGCAGCCTGGGATAGTGGAAAGTGTCCCTGCCCATGGAGGGGGTGGAACAAGATGAGCTTTAAGGTTCCGCCCAACTCAAACTATTCTGTGATTCTACAAACTGGATCGAAAAGTTCCTGTTGGAACCAGCCAAACTCAGCAAAGCCTGCATGGTGATGCAGAACCTCCTCCCTTATTTGGTGAGAAATCTTTAATGTGTGGGCTGAATCTGATCACCCAGTGTGAGATGACATCAGGTGCCTCAATACCTACACCAACACACAATCCCCTTTCTTCCCTCCAACCATTTTGTTCACGCAATCACACCCATTGCCAGCCCAGGCCCAACAGCTTTAACCTACTCCCAGAAATGTAATTTTGCATTGCAGGGAGGCTCTGGGCAGCAGATGAGCCACATCATGCCTTCCCTGACCCCTACTGAGCAGGGAGAAGGCTCAGAGATGCTGAGGTTTACTCGTTATTTCCCAGCTCTGATTTTGAGCTAACAAAGTGTCGCCCTATTACTGAAGGTTTAATTATGTGAGTGTTTTTACAGCCATAGATAGTGCATTTATCCATCTAGATTTAAAAGGCTTTACATTACACAGAGGAGGAAGAAAGACAGAAGACCACATCAAAGGGACTGCCAGGGCTTTGTTTCACATTAATTAGCAGGAGCACTAATGCCAAACGTGCAAACACCGGAGAAATTCACTGTGGAGATACAGGGCCGCACAAGGTGTCACAGCACAAACACTGAACATCCCCTGCTTTGGGGTGAAATCCCTCTTTCACAGCAGGCAGTGGGAGCTTTGGGGCTCAGCAGTGTAACCAGAGGAGACAAATCTGCTGGGAGCACCCAGCAGGGCAGGAGACACCAGCAACCACATCCCTCTATTCACCAAGGGCTGAAGCAGCTTCTAAACACTCCTCATGGCTTCCTACTTAACTCTATAATCATGGATAAGTGTGGCTTCCAAATGTGCTAAAAGCCTGAAAACCCCCTTGAGTTCAGCCAAGCTCTGAGGTTCAGCACCTTTGGGATGAGGAATAAAAAGCCACCAAAACATGATGTATTTTAAAGCAAGCCTTACACGTATCATGCACGTTTTGTTGAGGCCAAACCCTGTCCTCCAGTGTGCACAATCTTCTCTTCTAGAGAACATGAGCATTTATAAACAGTCTTAAAGATGGGCCTTTGATCTGCTTCCCAGTTATTTATTGAGATTCACCCCAGAGAGCAGTAAAATGCAAGAACTAGTGGGAGAAGGCACATTTTACATTTTACCAAGTTTAACAGAGCAGAGAAAGCCATATGCATTTTAAACATCCTTTACACTGGTTCTGTTGAAATACAATCATAGGTTTTAGATCAGAAAAGGTCCAAAGCACTCCAAAGAGTCAGGATGTCTCTGCATATTTCAAAGCCCCTCTGCTCTCCACCATTCACCTCCAACCCTCAGCAATACAAAATGCCAGGGGAAAGGAGAAAGATGTATAACATATAGGCCCAAGCTGCTCCACTAACAAAATTACACACACACAGCTTTTGCAAGACCAGAGACCCAAGCAGGGTATTAGTTCTTCATTTACATTCAGCCCTAATCTAACATGTCATGCAAATGGCACAGGAGGGAAAATGAAATCAAAAAACCTCCCAGCCCCTCTCTTACCCCTGAACTACCAGACCATCTGTAGTTTCAAAGAAATTCTAGCAAGCACAGCTCAACATCTGCACCTCATTAAGATCTAATTTGAAACAATTGCTATTCCCTATCTCTCTTGTTTTTCCTGGGTAGAACAGCTTTGATGTCTCCCAGTTGACAAAAATACATAAGAAATAGGCATTAAAAAATATCAACTGGAAGGTAGGAATTCATTCACATGAACAACAGGTATCAGTGTTCAGCAAAAAGAAACCAGAGCCCTGTGCTTCTCACGCCTCCCCCAGCCACAACTACTGCTCAGGGCAGGCAGATGCTGCCTCACCTCTTCATAACTCCCCTGTCATGAGCAATCACCACTCAAAGAGCACAGCCTCTTCCAGCCTGGGACTGGGAATCCAGGATTCCCTCTTATCCCTGGGACAGCATTATCATAACTGGTTTGCAAACATCTGGGACAATTGCAAGTTTGATGTGATATAAGCGAGAAATGGAAAAACAAAATGTGAACTCAGGTGATCCATGTCTTGCAGATATAAACTTCATCTTTTCTTGTCTCATACCTCAAGTGTGATTTTGGATGTCTTCAGAAGACCCACATTTTTCTCATGATGTGTTAAAAGAAAGGCAATTTAATCAAAATGAATTAGTTTCAAGTTCAATACAGTAGATGCCTGCTATTTTAATCAACGGGGCAATGGCTTTCCACTATTTTTACCTACAAAAGAATATGAGTCTGTTATGAAAAATCATCCATCAGCTTCCAAATAATCCATGTAGCTGAAAAGCTGACATTCTCCCCATGTGTTTAATCCTATGTGACTCATACCCTTATTCTAACAATGAAATTATTATTACTGGAAAACTTCTCTTTGCTAAGTCAGTCTCTGTAGGTGCCACACATGAGTTGAAAGCTTATGAAGTCAAAGAAGGCCTTTGGTTTTCAAGCTAAGTCAGCTGGTGACCAAATGGCACATGTAGCCTTTAAATGCAGATTTCATAAAACAAAGCAGTTGCTTGCCTCTGCAAAACTTTGCCCCAGCACAGGCTTCCTTAGCTAAGCCAGAGGTGGCTGAAAGTGTACTTAGCATATGGGAAATTTCTGGTTTGTTTTCATCGGACTATGAATAAGAAAGACTGATATTGGTATAAGTGTGGCAGGAAAAAACAGTACTAAACAGAAAAGCCTCAAGGCTCACATGATCTAGAGCAGAGCTGCAAGGAAGGACAAGCTCCCCTCCAGCCAGAAACTTGGGGTGGCAGCACAGCAGCAGCACAAGATACAACTCAATTTGTGTTTGGCTCTGCTGTTATCCACACCAAAGCCCTGCCTGCCCACCAGCACAGCAACCACTCTGCATTTCACCTTGGAAAACCACTGCAGATGAGGGGCTGGATGGGGAGGCACCAGCACACACCTGGGCAGAGCAGTGCTGCTGCTCTCCATGGGCTGTAGCAGGACCCCCTCCCCTACTCCAGCACCAGAGGGAGGGCACGAGGTGCACCAAGGCACAGCCCAGAGGCCAAGAACTCAGATTTGTCAGAACATGGGCAGCATCAAACAAGGAAATGACCCTTTTGCTTTGCAGGTAAATCAATAGGGACAAAATAGAAGGGGGGGGGGAAAGGGGACACCCAGAACAAGGTCCCCCAAAAAGGGCTGAGGTCTTTGACTCTGCAGCTTCTGTAACCTCAACCCTCACATCATCCTTCAGTGGCAAAAGAGATGAGGGGAAGTGGGATGTGTCCTGTGCTTGCCCTAGCTGGATTTGGCAGAGACCCAAAAATTTAAAGACCAGAGGAAAAGTAATTTAAGGAGATAAGATTTACAAGTAATTGGAAGATCTTCCACCAATTCGAAAGGCAGGGGACCAGGTCAAAACCAGATGTGAATTGCCAGTAAATTTCTAGCAGCCTCTCACCCTCGTCTTGCAGAGAGGCTTTTCCCAGAATTTTATGCTAATGTACACAAACTTGAAGAGAAAAAAAAAAAAAACAAAAAACAGTAACAGTGCTTTGGATTAAACCCATCCCAATCAGTTTAAAGCAGTTTTAAGTTGCACATTGTGCCGGCAAACATGATTTCCCAAGTCGTAGGTTATAAATATTTACAATTTCTGCAGTTACAAAATGTGAACAAAAAAAACTGTGTACAGCTCATCAGGAATGGTGCTTAATGCCAGGCACAAGTCCTTGGACATACAGTAGTTTCAGTTTCTTCCCTCGTGCATGTTTCAACACATTATTTAACCTACTGCCACCGTTCGTGAGAGGGGTTTCATCCAGCAGTGTCCCTGGAAGAGGCTCTGCTGCTCCCTCCCAACTCCAGCACATCCAACCCTGTGCTGGCAGGATGAGCCATGACTGAGCCACAGTAGAGACTGCTGTGGACAAACTGAGAGAACAAAGTGGGGTTGAAACCCTAAGAGTTCATGCCAACAGAGGGGAAGAGATGGTAGAGGGACAAGAGCCAGCACAGGGTCAAACCCCTCTGTTTGCAATGTGAGTAGATCTGGTTCATGCTGCCTGGGGAAATGTGTTACAGAGAGGTTTTGTGGTGTGTCTAAATAGATCTAGGAGCAGGATTTCTCCCAGAATAGCCCTTTTTCCATGCTGTGGGGCCTGGGCAGAGATCAGTGCAGAGAGCCCCAACACCAAGCACACTGCCATGGACAGAGGGACCTTTCGGTGGCAGCTTATTTTTCATCAATTTACTGCATTGTGAAGCCAGACTGGAGGCTCTCCCTTGCACTCAGGGCTGAGGTGCCTTCATGCATGACCCTGTACATCTGTACACATGCATTCACATGTGTAAACACATCTGCAGGAAAATACACAGAGACAACTTGAATCTGGCAGAAGCCTCCAACATGGTCTCCTTGGAAGGCTCCTTACACACCAAATCTGAACACAATGCTCCTCCTTGTGTTTCCTCCCCAGAAAGACCTGGAACTCACAGAGCTCTAAGGGACCAGGTGTGCTTTAAAATAGGGCATTTTTTAACTGTAGCCAGGTCAGAACAGACACCCCACAGACCAACCACCACCACCTGCCCTAGAAAGAGCCACCTCAGCCCCTGCTGGGCTGTGTCTGCCCAAAGCTGGGGAACAGCTTTTACTGAGGCATCTGCTTTGTCCCCAGCTTGAGGAAGCATTAGGTAAAGGTTATCACCAGAGGCTCCTACTGCCTCAATGCCCCATGCAAAATTTACCAGTGAGAACTGCAAACTTCCAGGAAAGTTGCAGCGTTTCAGGAGAGCAAGGACATTTTCAGTTTATATAACTGGATGGACTTCTGAAATCCCCTGCAAACTAACAGAGGCAACTCAGCTTAGAAGTATCTCCTAATTAAAACTAGTAAACCAAGTCTCATGCATGGATCTAAAACAGCCTGAAGAACCAGCAGCTGCTGAAGAAAAGATAATAAACACCAAACACCCACACACACCTTAATCCTCCTTGCTCGCTGCTCAGCATCTGCTCTCATCTTTTTTTCCACTCTTTTTAGGGAAGAGCAAGAACAGATCATTTTAGGATTCCTGTTATTTGGAGGTATTTTTCCAATCACTCTAAGTGCACAAAGGCAGATTTATCCAACCACATTTTGCCCTCCCATGGCATGAGAAGAGCAAACATCCCCCCCATGTCTCCGTACTGCTCAGGGCACCAAGCTGCTCCAAAGGCCAAGAGCACCTGCAAACGGGTCTGAAAATTCTTGGGCTGACCCAGCTACACATCACAGTCAGGCATAAAGGAAAAGGGGAGTTCATACCCTCCTTTGTGAGCTGCATCCAGCCATCACATTACAAACAGTGATATTTACTCCCTTTACTAAAATATTTCTTCAGTTATTAAATAACACTTATTCTCCTGTAGAAAGTGGAAAAGGAACACTGGGAATCACTTTTCATGAAACTGGTAGTCTCACACTTGTCCCAGCCCACTGATTTTGGAAATGGGACACTGCATTCTACCTTCAATGGTTCTAATTGTCATATTTTAAACAACAGCAAAGCCACCACGAAGGATGCTACCACTAGGAATCTATCAAATACAAGAGGAGCTTCCACACACATACCAGGCAGCACAAAGCCAGGTTTTTATCTGGAACACATTTCCATGGTCCTGGAAATCCAGAGGTTTTCCTGATTTTTATGAGCCCTCCATATTCCAAGACAGCTCTTGTAGTCCAAGAGTAAGAGCTACTCTTTTCAGAAATGTTTTTACTTATACCCTTTGAGGACTCTGTATGCCATTGGATTTAATTTTTGGATGGTTTACTCTAAATCACAAAGTCTGCTGGTATTTGTCCTGAGCCATGCAGCTGGTGTCCCAGGAAGCAGAGTGCCATGAGGGGCAGAGACACCAGGGACACCAATTGCCTCCTGTCACCCACCTTCACTGAGTTAAAAATAATAATAATAATAATAACAAAAGTCCAAATATTTCATCAGCCCTCTGACTTGTCCTCAGACTTGAAAAGGGAAGCCAGCAACCATCATCTTCTTCCAAGAAGGAAGGCTAATCTTCCAGCTTGAGAGCTCAGATGTGAGCTGTAATCAACTGCTGTTAATTCTCCCCTGTTGCTGTTTGTCCTCCTCTCTCCAACTCACCCTGTAGAGCTCAGCCACTCTCCTGGTTAAAGCCCACCTTGTGTGTGGCAGAAGAATCCCTTTGCTTGAATCTACATCTGCTGTTGCAGCACAAAGCTTTACCATAGCTCGAAACATTGTATAGCACAGGGGTTGTAACATCTTTGAAACCCATGTGCTTTTTTTTTTGTTTTATCTTCTTTAAAAACCCAAACAAATCCACAAAATTTTGTGGAATCATCCCTTCCTAATGTCTTTCTTCCCTTCAAGGATTTTCTTGCTACAACCCCACAGGACCTGGGAAATTTGCTCATTCCTGATACTTTTTTCAGCAATTCCATGAAGTTTCAAGGGAATTTTCAGCAGCAAAAATGCAGCAGCTCTACTGGCTTGACAGTTATTCCCTAATCTGAATCCAAAAGCACTCCAGGTTTCATTCAGCATTACAGCTGGCAGAGCTGCATTTCTCACACCTTCTTTCCATGCTTTATAGGATGTGTTATTGCACTGCTCTGACAGAACAGAAACAGCACCTTATGGCCACCCACAGCACTGATTATTCAACATCACATTAAGAGTTCTACACCAAAAACACCGAGGCTGCAAAGAAAAATCACTTTGGACTCAGGATATTGAACCACTGAGTGAAGAGCTGGTGACACAAGCAGCAGCATGGCTACAGCAGTGCTTGCCTGAAGGTGGAGGGGAGGTCCTGCAGGATGGAACCTGTATGTCCAAAAGCAGCTCTGTCTTTCATAAGCACACCTGCTAAAGCAGTGGAAAGGTATTGCCTGTGCCCTGCAAACACCTTACTGCTGCACCAAGAACACACCTGCGTCTCCTGAGCCACACAGACACCACATTTGTCCCCATGAGCACAGGGCAAGAAATCCTCCACCCACAAAAGCTGTGCAAGCACAGTGCTAATGACCTCTGGGGAAGTCTTTGTTACCAAAATCCCTGATCAGCATTGCCAAGGCATGAGCTGGAGATGGAATCACAGAATGGTTTGGGTTAGAAGAGACCATTAAAGGTCATCTAGTCCAGCCTCCTGCCATGGGCAGGGACATCTTTCACTAGATCAAGTTGTTCAGAGCCCAGTCCAACCTGGCCTTGAGTATTTCCAGGGATGGAACATTCACTGCCTCAAAGGTGGTCTCTAAACACAGACTTTCAGGGTTTTTAGCCACATGGTTTTATCCTTCCTGGTCAAGTCACTTTGGTGAGGGAGCCACGCTCAGCCCAGCAGCTCAGGCTGGGTTTGGCAGCTGCTGTTTCTTTCAGCAGACTCTGGCTGTCACCAATGCAGTAATTAGGCTGTCCTGGTAACGACAAGCACAAAATGTAGTGTATTTAAGCTAACTGAGTTGGCCAGGAAGAACCCCCTCAGGGACCCTCTTGGGAACTTGAGCTCTTCTGGTTGCCCAAAATGATTTTACAAAACCAATCTGATTAAAGAGATGCAAATGAAGCCTGACACCACTGCCTCCCAAACAACCCAGAGCCTGTGACTGATGGCATCAATGCCACTGCCCACATGTCAGAATCCAGCACACATTACACCAAAATATTTTTAATGGCAAACATCCAGCTAAGTGAGTAAAGGAAGTGTTTCGTGGTCCTGATTGCAGCCCAGTCTTTGCCACCAGCCATGAGCTGGACATTTGCCCCCCTTTTAAGCTCTGCCAAATGCCAGGGTTTCAGTCTGCTTTGACAGTCTAATTCAGTCCCAGTCACCACCAGGCAGAGAGACTGGAGTGTAATGTCATTTTTGGTTGGTTTGGAAAGTGCTTACAATCAAATAAAAACTCCTCTTCCTTAACAGTAGAAGAACTGCTGCAGAGACAACCAGCAACAGCAGCTACGTCAAACCATACACCACAACTGATCAGCAGCTTGAATGGTACAAGTCTCAGCTTTTCTTTGATTGTCTATTACTAATTAGGTTGATTAAAAACAGAAGGATGCAATGACTAATTCCCAAAATAAAAGGTTGGGTCAAAATGACTTTGGCAGATAAAAAAGCTGTTGAAGGACACGAAGACTTCAGCTCTGCAGCACTTGTGCTTTTCAAGCTGTAAAGTGTCATTTCAGATTTGGACAAAACCACAACTGTCTAGGTCAAAAATGTTTACTTGCCCAAACTATTAAACTTTAAGATCCTCAATGAGAGATATTTCTTTAGAAAAGCACAGCACCATCTGAACCCATATACTTTAAAATTGCCTTTTAAATCAACAGGGCAAGAGATGTGGATCCAAAAGAACTTTAAGATACTAAACTCAATCCTGTACTTATCCATGAACTAGAACACAAAAAGTCTTTCTCTATTTTTCTTCTTCCTCTCTTTCTTAGTGTGTAAAATGAGAGCCCAGCCACAGGTTTTTATTGCAACCCTCCCTCTGCCTCCGAAGACATCATGGAAACCTCAATAACAGTGCCAGTTCAGAGAGCAGCATCCACTCTTCCATGTTCACTCTGAGCCATCAATAGAGCACTTGTGGTCTTTTTACTGACCAAAACAAACCCAAAAAAAGAGCTACAGCACTGAGAGAACCAGCTTTTCACATGGCTTCATCCTCAATCTTCAGCTACTCTCATGTAAGAAGAGAATTTTTTCTATTTCCCTGCTTGTTTACAGACACCTCTCACAAATCTGGGTTTAAAAAAAAAAAAATCATTTACAAAGTCCAGTGTGGGCAGTCCATTCAGAGTTCAAGTGCCTTAAATGCCATAATTTTATACCCTTCCTGGTCACAGTAATTTTGCAAGACTTGTCACTATTTTCATGGAAAGAGTTTCCTTGTACATTTCCCTAGATTTAGTTACAGGTGTCACTCCTGGCTTCAGTTTCAAAAAGATGAACATATACTGATCACTCAAACACACATCTCAGGCCAGACCTGAGGGACTTTGTACTTAATCAAGTATTGATACATTTTCTGTGTTAACACAAAATACTGGTGCAACCACAGTTCCTCCTTTCTGATGCCTCCATTTCCAGCAGAGCACAGAAATAGCAACTTTTTAAAATATGTGAGTCCAAGCAATGCATGTGAATGTAATTGCTGGGGCACTTTATGGGCTGCAAGACTGTATTGCAAGATGATTGATTTCTTATGGCTGAAACTGTCATGTTCAGGCAACATTAAGCTTTGAGTTATGGTATTTAATCTGCAATGTGTCACAAGATCTAGATTAAAGAGGACAACCGCATATTCATTTCCAATCCTCCAAAAACTCAACAAAAATACTCCAAAGGCAACAAATTAGGGAATCTGTGTGTCTCCTTCCCTTTCCTGGCTACAAAATACCACTAAATATGTAACTCATTCTGGTTGAGGAGTCAGAGGAGATTAAATACGTAAGTCACTATGGGAATTTATTACTAAAAGCAACAAGGGGAGGGATAATGTTTTCCTCTCAGACCCCCATAGAAGTTTGGGGCTGTGATACAGCTCTGGCTCCATGTGCCAAACTCCCAGGGAGAGTAAAATATCAACCAAAATCAGCTGAACAGGTTTGAAATACCAAATTATCTTCTTAGCCATCAAATAAGCTCCCCAGTGAAAGCACTGCCCAGTACAGCACAGGAAACCAGTTTCCACTCCATCCTAAACCCGGGATTAGAGTCACCAGAGCTGTTTTATGGTCTGTTTCCAGGACCAGCTTTGGTTCACAGCACTTGGTAACCTAATATGAGAGTTTTCTTTAGGGAACAGCTCCTTTCCTCAGATTTCTAGGCTGCATATGAACCTGAAAGACCAGATTAACACATCAATTAGTTTGTACAAACCAAAAACACTGAAAAATTTACTGAAACTAAAACCAGAAACAAGCCAGAATTTGGGGATACACTACCAGCATCAACACTGGGCTGATGTGCAGTTCAGGAAGAGCCTGGCAAAGCAAAGGTCTGCATAATTGGCTTTACCAATGGCTGGCTGTGCTCTGCATCTCTGTCAGTCCCCATCACAGCCAAAGAAATGGCTTAATTAAAATGCTCTGATTTCACTTAAATGAAGTATATTCCAGCTTTCTTCTCAGGTTACCAAATTAAAGCATGGGGCTAAAACACCTCATAAAAACACTGCAAACTCTAGAAGTGCCAAAAGCTGTAAGGAATGAGGGAAAGCAATTATCCATCAGTTTATTTAAACTTGTTCACTAAAAATATTTAAGCAGGAATTTCACACAGAGATAAGCCACTCAATAAGGCAGGAGGTTATGGTAAAGATACGAGGTATTACATCTGTGCAGGCATAGGTTACAGCAGAGAGCATTAAGGACTGGATGGCTTTTCCAATTTAATCCCCTTTTTTCATTTGCAAATAGCTTTATTAAACAAATTTTGCAAAGGACTAAAGTTTTCCACGCACTGTGTAAGCCCAAAGGCAGTTTTCCTTGTAAAACTTTAAGCAACATTAAGTCAGAGTTATGAGCACCAGAAAATAAGAAAACACAAACCAGGTTTAAGAGGATCCATTGGTTGAAAGAAGGGAAACAAACTCATGGGAAAATTTACTCACAATTATTTTTACTTAAAAAGCAGAATACTTCTGAACATATGGGCATCTGCAATTCCAACTGGGAGAAGGGAAACCTCTGGGCTAGATAGTCCACACATAATGAAATATGATCCCTTCCTCAAAGGCCTGACAATCAGGGCTAAATCCAGAGAGCCTGGCAGGCCAGAAAAACTCAAAATAATTCACTCCCAGCCAAGATTTTGAAATATGGAGAAAGAACACAAAATATTAAGATAATTAACATTATGTTATAAGTAAAGATAAAGATTCTTATTAAACAAAGGCACTATCACAGTGATGTCATCAAAGCATTTAGGAAAGAAACTAATGTCTCAAAATAACTCTTAATTCCCCCTCTAATTTTATCCTTGTAATTAATAATTTGCAATTTCCTTCTGATACAGCAAGCAGGAACCTGCCAGTCCCCACACCTCCCTTTCCCTCCCTCATTTTTCTTCTTTCAGGAGAAAAATGTGATGGGAAAAAACTGTTTCTAAGGAAAGCAGAGCGATGCTTTCACATGCATTTCTCTCCAGTTATTCCCCTTCTCCCAACCTTACCATGCAATTTCCTCTCCAAGGTATTCTTTATCGCTGCAGATTAAAGGCACATTTTGTGGCTGTTTGATTTGGCCTCTGCCCAGATAAACAAGTAAACTTCAGGAACGCAGAAGTCGACAATCAAGATCACTTCAGTTGACAGCAACCAGATAAAAAGAAGCAGGTCAGGGTCTGGTTTGCCTCATTTTCTTACACATCCTCTTATCCTGCTACAGACAGGCCTCTGGGAGGAATTATTGCTCACTTACACAAAACTACCATTTTTTAAAAAATAAAATAATTGCCTTCTGGAAAAAAATTTACTGAAGTCAGAATTCAACAGCACCCATTTTATAGCTTACTTTATGCTGGAAATTTAAAAAAAAAAAAAGAAAGAAAGGGAAGCTCTTCTACTGAGAAGTTCACACCACAGGTAGTGATGATTTTCCTGTCCCCTTCTGCCTTCCTCACATGCTCTAAAGAACAGACAAGGTAGTGCATGTGCTCCTTCCCTGCTCTGAAATGACAGAAGGTGCAGAGGGAAAGATTTCAGAGAGCCAGCACTGGGAGTAGGTGATCTCCCATAGAAACAAAAATGCACACGTTGAATTACCCAGGCATTTTTATTTAGGTGAAAGCACCACTCCTGCACACAGAAGCAAATCCAGAGTGCAGCCCCACCAGGCTGCCCTGAGCTAAACCTTGCACCTTATCCCAGCCCTCCCCTCCCCAAAGCAGCCAGCTCTGTATAAACTCAGCCTACACAGGGCAGGGGTTTTGGGAAAAATAACCAAAGCCATGGCCCAGCCCCTCCCACAGGGCTGATCCTGATGCAGGCTGCACCTGTGCCCTGTGCCTTGACTTCTCCAGCATTTCCACAATCACCCAGCTCAACCCCCCCCACCTGCTATATCCCAGACAGCCTTACATGTTACAGGTCAAAATTTCAGTATATAGCTGTAGACCCACCCCAGAGAAACCCTATTACACAGAGCTGGGGCAACCAAGATCAGCAGCATTCATTCTGTGTTGGATGAACTTGGTTCTTTTTAGCCCAAAAAGGCCCAAGGAGACACACAGTTTGTTTCAACCCAGCCATTTACCACAAAAAACAAGCTGCTAAAAGCTCAGAGTTCTGCAAACTTGATCAGCTCTACAGGATTAAACTTCCTGCACCTCCAAAGACAAGTATGGCAAGCTGCCTGCTCAGGAAAAGTTTGCCAAAAGGTATTTCAGGGCCATTTCCTAAATTTGCTCATTCATAGTTTTCTTATTCCTTTAGGCTTTTGAGTTTGGGGTTGTTTTGTTTTTTAATTAACCATTCCAGAAATGGCTAGCAAAAAACCTTAATTTTAGGCTAAAAGAACTCCCAAACAGTAACTGAAGTTCCTATAGCAAGAAGTTAAAGAGAGGCATTCATTGTGTTCTGCAGTGAGAGTTTTATTGATGGTTAAAGATGATGTTCAGTTCAGCAGAGCTGAGGAAACACAATTTTCATAAAAGAAAACAGATTCAAGCTATGAAAATAAAGCCTATGAATTTGCACCTATTGTCATAAATAGTTTAACTGAGGTAGTTTAAGCATAGAAAGGAGAGAAAATATTTTTAAAAGGAAACAAGAAATCTTGATTCCTAGTGGATTTACACAGAGTCTCTTGCCTGGTTGGACCATATCAGAAAGGCAAGATGAGAAATTCAGGAAATCAGAAAGAAACAGAGCTCTTGTTTTTATTATGGGATTATTTCTCTGAAAGAGTGGGCCAAGAGGAATAGAAAAGCAGTTTAGGAGCAAGTCTTTTTCAGACCAGAAGGAGCTTAGGTTTTCCCTGCTGGACCATGAAAGATTTATGTGAAGTGTAGGGTTGAGCTCTCAGCTCGTGGCAGATCTTAGCAGCTGCAGAAGGGGGGTTTTGCAGGAAGCTGCCCACGAGCCTTTTAGAGACCCCAGCACAGGGGCAGCTCCTGCTCTCTGCAGATGTGCTGCTGGTACAGACAACAAACTGAGGTGTTTCCTAAAGCACACTCAAGAACAGTGACTCCCTCAGCCTGACCACAAAAATCAGTGTACCTTCAAGCCTCTTCAAACACCCTGGTGTCACCCACACTGGTGCAGGATGCCACAATAAACTCAGACCCCACAGGTCTCCCCACCGCCCACCCACGAGCGCGCGCTGGGAGGAAACGCGAGCACAGGGACCAAAATAAACCCCGTGGTCCCAGTCCCCAGGGCATCTGCCCTGCTGCAGCTCACCCTGGGGAACAAGAGAAAGGTGGATGGGCCATGGCAAGTCAGGAGAGAACCAAAGAGCTTCACTAATTCGTGCAGCTACTGCCAGAGAAATGACCAGCAGAGAGCTGGGGTTACAGGCTGAGCAAGAAACTCTCTGCTTGAAGGAACAGAATCCAGCCAGAAAGAAAAGAAAATTACAGGAGCATTTGGATGGGTCTTAATTTACTCTTTAGAATAGCTTCCATGGATGGTACCTTGAACTAAAGTCAGGGAGGGATGAGTCACTGTGCTTTAATACATCCTTTAGCCTGTCCAAATGGATGTACTGGAAACCCAGAGCTGAGTTTCCCTCTCCAGTAACTCTGAACGTGCATTACTTTGGCAAAAGAGCACATTTCATTTCACAACTAAAAAAAAGAAAAAAATCACTTCTTTTGAAACCAGAAAATAATAAAGTGAACAAGAAATACACAAGCAGCATGATGCTCATTTATTTTTTTTTATATAGCCCAGAAGGAATGTAATTTGAAATGTGGACTTTGGCAATTCATCACACAGTGTTTCAGACTAAAGAATTTTCAAAGAAGAAACTAAAATGAGCAAGAGGTTTAACATTGAGAAGTGCCTACCACAAGCACCAGAACTATCAAACATAAGGAAATTTCCCTTAAATGCACCAAGCTCAACTCATCTCTGGCACAACTCTCCCAGCTTTGAGACAGGCACATCAGGCCTGCTGCTCTGAACACATCTGTGGAATAGTACTCATCATCACATCCTAAAATGAACAGATTTATGCAGAGGAGGATTTTTAATGAAAATACTTAAAGACTGCAGGTGACAGAGCAATTTAAACTTGTTGGATACGTCACAGCTACCCAAAACTTGCACAAGAGTTAATGTGACTACAGTGTTCATCACTACTCTGTTGGATAACACTGAGGATTTGGAGTAATTTCCACTCATGGGACCTATTTCTGAGCCTGCTTTTGCTTACACAGCAATTTGGTGTAATATCAATGATTTTCACCTGGGACCATTGGGGTCATCCTGGACAAGATGTCCCCTGGTCCATGAGAGCACCAGGAGCACCCCAAGCCAGAGCTCCTCCAGACAGGATAAAATGTGGCAAACCATTGCATAAATCTGTTTTATGCTACCACTGATGGAGAAACAGAGGTTTTTCCCATAGGATACATTGAAGTAACCAGCAAGCCCATTCACTGCTTCCACTTAAAATTAATAGGCAACCTTGCCCTCCCTTATCTAGGCAGCAATTATTTCCTAATACGGGCAGGGAAGTCATGCCAATTTTGCCCTCTGGGCCTCACAAAGCACACAGCCTAATTCACATTATCCAGGAGCAGCCAAGCCAAAAATTTTTTAGAGGCAGAGATATTCTTATATCTGCTCTCATTAAGCAATTTCCTGTGGTATTTAATGACTGGCTACAGTCTGCCAGCATGCCTGGCAGCCAGACCCCTCCCAGCCCCTTTTTTAAAGGTGTATTATTATTATTATTATTGTTATTATTATTATTATTAGGGTTTTAGTGATGCCCAAACAGCTGAGAAGTCTGGACAAGAAAGCACAGCCTGACTGTTTCCAGAGTTATTCCTGCTGCTGGCTCTGCAGAACTCTAATGGAATGCTACACTCATTTGCCCCACTAGGAAATAAAAATAAAGAGTAAAACTTAAAATGACACTTAAAAATCCCTATTACAAGTAACCTGCTAGAAAACAATCAGAATTAGTTTCAGACTTATGTCTAAGCAAACAAACTTTTATTTTTCCTGTTATTTGCCAAGTGTATCAATCTCAACTAAGTTTTCTGGATTCCTGCAATCACCCACCCAACTTATTTCACACCTTATCCATCATTTCTCTGCAAATTGTCAATACAGCCATACCCTTGCTTGTTGGCTAGGGTAGTAATATTGACTCCAATATCACCTTCTGGAAAAATAAGGAAAAAAAGAGGCAGAAGTGACTTGAAACCTTCATATTTTAGAAATTTCTGACATTTAATGTTCTTATTTCTGTTAAAAATTAGGGATTTTTTTTGCTACTGTAAGGGGTAGACATGGACATCTAGTGATGACTAAATTCCTCCTGCAATTACACAAAGTAGCTGAGAGGGTTAATTAAATATTACAGTAAACTGCCAAGCATGCATTGATTACAAGGGAGGAAACAAACAGACATCCCAAGTTAAGCACAGGTTGGATTGAATTAAATTTAAGTCAGGCTGGACCTACTTGGTGACAAGCTCTGCAAGGGGACTGAATTCACAAATGCCTCAGTAAAATGGGAAAATTTGAGCCAAGCTTGCAAGATAACTCCAGTGGACTGTTTTTCACCACTACAAATTATCATAATTTTCTCCCATTTCTCTACAAAACATCTATTTTCTTTCTCTTTTACAGACCAACATCACCACTGTAGCCAGTGTGGTTATACACTCCAGTTTGCTGCCAGAAGTGCTACAGAGGACACCCTTCAGATAAGGGCTTATTTTTTATATCCTAACAGAAAAAAGCAAAAGCATTTTCTCCACATTAAGTGGGCTTAAAGATGGGATTTGAACTGCTCTGGAAGCATTTATATAATTGAATTATAATTTGCTTCATTTAGGCTTGTGGTCTCTTGTGCACTGTGTCCAGTGCACAAATCAGGCATTTTGTACAATTCAATTACAGATATACTCAGGAACCTTTTAATCTCATATTAGGTTTCATAATTGATTCCTGCTGTCAGCATTCAGTCTCTGGATTTGGTGAGTCCCCTCAAATCATATGCAAAGTCTAATGGTGAGTTATTTCAGATGTTTATAAGTTAAAAAAAAAGATATATAATTAAGTGTAATATATAGGTTAAGGCAGATTCTAGGGACCAGATCATAATTACAAAAGTGGGCATAAGTCTCTCCATGTGTGCAGAATGGGAACAGTCAACAGAGCAGCAGCAATTTGTACTTGTGACAATTTGTACTTGTGCCTTTTTCCTTGATATTTTGGCTTTGAGTTTTCCTTGGAAAAAGAACGTATACACACTATTGAGCTATAAGGCAAAATAGTGGAGAGTAATTGGTCCTCTCCTACTAGAAAACAGAATATTTGTATTTTTAGAAACTGGAAAAATCTCACAGTAGTACATCTGCTAAACAAACATGTTAAAACTCTTGCCTAAAGTAATGGAAAATGTCATGCTCTGCTGATAGAGCAGCACAGGCAACGAGCTCCTTTAAAAACTAAAACCAGGTGTTACCACTCTGGATTTGAGGAAGACTAAGCCCTTCCCACATTAGTTTACAGAATCTGAGTGAATCATAAGTCTTTTTCCAGAGAATCCCCGTTTCCACTGTTCTTTGGTCTGCTCAGGCAGCACGGGAGAGCTCACTTCCAACAGAAGCTTGTTCCCTTCCAAAACCCTCTGAAAATCAGAGATTGTGTTAATCAAAATGTTTTTAAACAATTAGAATAGCTTCAACAACCAAAAGCAAGCCCAGGGTTTTGAATTACCTACCAATTCTTCCATGGAATCTGCTGATGTACAGAAATCTTACCTTCTTATAAAAAAAGATTATTCTTAAGTGATTAAAATATCCTAAATGCATACCAAAACATGTGACTTAGCAGTACCAAAGCTTCCCAGGACTATTCTCCTAGCCTTCAGGTTACAGATTCAGCAGAGCAGATCCAACTTTGCTCATAATCATACCCAGAATTGTTATTATTAAGGTTGGAAAAGTCCTCCAAGACCATTGATTCCAACCATTGACCCAGCACTGCCAGATCCACCATTAAACCACGTCCCCCTGTGCCACATCCATGTCTTTTGAACACCTCCAGAGGTGGGGACTCCCCTGGGTGTGACAACCCTTTCAGTGCAGAAATGTTCCCCAGTATCCAGTCTAAACCTGCCCTGGGACAACTCGAGGCCGTTTCTTCTCCTCTCACTCCAGCACCTTGATGTGTTTTCTGCAGCAAGGGACCCAAAAATGAGCACAGATTTGAGGTGTGGCCTAACTTGAAAAAACTTCACAGGTCTTAGAAGAGTCATGCTGGGTTTGTGCTTCTAAATCACAACAATATTGCATTAAACCAAAGCCCAGGAGCCTCCAGGATCCATGTCCCGTCCCACCTCTGCCAAGGAGCTCCAGCCCACCTCTATCAGTTGCCCTCTGAACACCTGGAGACATTTCTCCCTCTCTGCTTATTCCCTCATCCTAATCTCTTGCAAAAATGCAAAGATTTGAATAATAAATTTCACAATTTGTAGAAAGTGGTGGCCACTGCACACTGCCCTACGCCAGTGACACAAGGCACTAACCTTCCCTCTGGAAAAAGACCAGGAAACTGAGATGGTGCTGTGGGGAAAATGGGCAGAGACATGGAACATGGGGTTGGACAAAAGCAGAGACTTCCATACAGCAAGTACCCATTTCAAAGCCCAGATTTAGTAGAATGGCTGGTACTCCTTTTCCCATTTGTTTTGTTTTAATGGTTCATGCGTGCAGTTTCATGAAGCAGCATCCAGTTTTTCCCTGAAGGCTCTTTAAAAACAAGCCAGTGAGAAGGAAACCTCTGAACAGCTACCTAAAGTGAACCTCCAGAGTCAGCACAAGCACCAGACTAAGTTTTTCCCTTATATACTGGAGTGGGACCATGGAAGACAAAAGCTTTCCACCTTCTGCACCATGTGTTGTGTGTTTAAAAGAAAAAAAAAGTAGTCTATGTTTTCAACACATGAAATTCATAATCAGACCACATGAAACAATTATAAATGCTCCTTCAGCCTAAACACACTTAAACAATGCTTTTCACAAGAGAATTACACTGCTGTGGCTTATCACAATATAAAACCCAGTAGCTCTGGTGGGGGTCCACAGACCTGTGATAGTTTACAATATGCAAAAAAGGGGGGAGAAAAAGCCCCTCCAGCATGGGGGGCTGAACAGCTGGACATGTACAAGCACAACTGTGAACCTAATGGGTGACCTTGTGTTCTCCCACAGGCATTTGAGGATGTCCAAACACAAATGATGGATTTTACAAGGCAGACTGCTAAATGTCACATCCTTCGACAGCAAGGCTTAGCCTGACAAACCAACATCCCATCCCTGGGTATTGGGAGGCTCGGGGTGGGGCTGGCTGGGGGAGCCACAGCCACTGTGGATTTATTGGTTTGCATTGCTCAATAGCACCAGGAGGGTGGTAGATTGAAAGCAGCACTATCCATCCTCTGCCAAGGCTGGCATGGCTGCAGATAGGGGCTGGACCCAGCTTTGGGCCCCAAATCAAGGGGGACGTTGATCAAACCCTTCTGCACTGGAGCCTGGACAAGAGCCCTTCATCAACCCCATCCCACCAATATTCCTACGAGTCTACCTTCTCTTCAGAATAAACAGCAGCTCAAAAAGTAAACTGATATTTTTTCCTGGGGTGACAAACTCTTCTGCAGTTTTCTTAACAGATCCATCTGAGGCTCTTCAAAGGCACCTGCCCTGCAGCCTGTGCCCTTGCAGAGGGGCGGGCCTGCTCCAGAGTTTTATTGCCATAAACTGATTGTTCACTTTTGAAGTGTTTTTTGTCACTCTAATTACAACTACCAGGGCTTTAACCAAACCAATAAAAGAACATTTAACAGCACTTTGGGGATGCTCATTGCTCTGCCCAAGTGTGACAGTCTGGATGGTGCAGCTGTTACCACAACACTTGGGTTCACACTGCTGTGATCTCATCCAGGATGGCCTCGTGGGGCTCATTTTGGAGAACTTATTCTAAATATTGATTTTGCCAAGCCAGAATGGGATGATTTCTACCCTTCTATGTCTTCATTAGAACTGGACCTACTGAGTTGTTCATACCTGCAAGGCTTTAGAAGCTTCTCTATTATCCCTCAGTTTCACTGAAGTGCATGAAGAGGAGATACTTAAAGCTTATCTGGGGGTTTTGATTCAATTTCAGAGTTACAGGTATCAAGAATAAAATTATTCAGCTCTCAGTCCACCAAGATCACCCCGAAATTGAGAAGCCAATTTAGGTCTTTCCTGCAGAGTGGGAAAACCCTGCTAATGGTACATGAACCCAGAGAAAGATAAAATAAAATTTAAAAAGAACATCATCCACTTAACTCATTTCACCTATTCTTAAGAAAATGCTTCTCTAAAAAGTTCAAATTATTCAAATACACCTGCATTCACTTTAAATTATGTGAAATAGGTCTTAAATCACAGGGCAGGGGTTCAGCAAGTCACTCCAAGTAGATGTGAAAGTCACACTGCTATGTTACTCCAAAATATGCTATTTTTTCTCCAAAACACATATAAAATGGAATATAAAAGTCTAAGAGACAGAGCCAGCAGCATGTATTTTGTGCATCTCATTGATTTCTACATCTTGCAATCACAACAGCACAACTTTCTCCATGGTTCACAACCAGAACAGAGAGGGACCAAGGCTGAACCAACACCAGAATTCATTGTGCTTTAAAAAAAAAAAATCCCTTTTTCATTTAGTCCTACTTGTAGCACGATTATTTCCGCCTAGACATTGGGCTAAAACTGACCTTTTGGAAATGGATTTTCACATTAAAATGTTGATGTACATAGTGAGAAACAAAGGCGAAGCCAGCCAGGAGACGGGCCAGGGCACAGGAGGTGCCTGGCAGGGGAGAGGCAGCCAAGCAGTGCAGCACGCACCTTCTAAATGAGAGCCAGATGGATTTCCTTGCCTGCTTTCCACGGGGCTCAGGGGATGGGCCAGACTGTGGGGGAATGAGTACACTTAAACACCCTGCTCTTGCACACACTGTGAACTAAAGTGCACGTGCTCAGGACAGACAGGAGAGAAACAGCCACACGAGAGCTGACAGGTCTCATTATCCTCTTCCGCCGTCTCTGTCAGAAATGAGTTTGTCAGGTGCTTTCTACATTGCTATGTCACACAACCAAAAATGTCAGGAGCTATTACTCACCCTTTTGTTTTTACCTGACTCAGTAAGAGTCAGGTGAGTTACAAGCCCTCAGAGCACTTTGTTTCCAGGCTGTGGATAATAATGGTCCTTAACTGAGGTTTCTGGGTGCTACACACATATTGCTAGATGTGCAACCAAAGAAACAACAATTCATACCTTGCCTCTCCCCAAGCACACACCCACACTCTGCAGAAAAATGCCAGAGATTCAAGGTGATTCACTTCAATTACTGATCTCACCAAAAGCTTCAGTAACAGTTAAAATTACTCTATTGTCCTTTTTTTTTTCAGGTTCAGAAATACTCCAGTGAGCTCTGAATGCATTCTGCATTTCTGCATTCAGACACAGCAGCCCAGTCCATCAAACCAGGAGAGAGAAGTTTGCAGAGAAATCGTTTTATGGCACTTATTTGTATTTTCCCTTTATTCCTTCCCTCCACAGCTGAGATTTAAGTGCCTCATGAGCAACCTTAGGATATCCCCCGTGCTCTCTAACCTCAAATACCATGGACAGGTTTTGCTGAGCACTCCCATGGCAATGTATCACACAGCCAAGGGAAAAAATGTGTCTGGAAAATTTCTCACTGGAAGTGAACCATGCACAGGCATGGATGTGCTCTGCAAATGGGAGCCAGTTGGTACCACACTGCAAATATGTTCAGTGCTCATCATAAAAGAGGCTCATTCCAGAGGAAATGGACCTGTGATCTCATCCATGTTTTACACTTGATCTGGATATTCTCCTACCAAGAAAAAGGTCAGGAAACATCTTCCCCTGCTAAAGATTATGAATGTTTTTTGTTCAACAGCATTAGAGACAGAAGGAAAACAAAAATCTATAAACAAAGATACAACTGAAATTTTTGTATTTTTCAAAAGAAGATATTAATAATTACCTGAAACTGGAAGTAAATCTTGCAATCAAGTCAAAACAAAGCTTAACAACTGATTCAGAAAAATTGCTATTGATTTGAAAGTGTAATTTCTTCTCTGGTTTGAGACAGAACTCCACAGGGGGGATGGAGGTGGGACACACACCCAGACAAAAGTCACTGGAGCCTGCCAGAAACTCAGGTAACTGCTGATTGAGTGCAACATACCGAGAGGTCTCACCCCTAAATGAAGACCCCAGTGTGGTATCTGTGGTTGCAAGCAAAACAAAGACTCCCAAAGTGCTTTGTCTTAGCCCAGTCCCCAGCACAAGGCATTCACACACCGAGAGGGAGAATTTTGAGATGCATATTCACTGATTATCCACATCCAAACATGTTTTTGCAAAGCAGGCTAACCCAACTCAAGCATCACATTTCTGGTGTAGATGATGATACTGAGTTTCAGAGCAGCCAAATTGGCATCACTTGTCAGGGCCATCCAAAAAGCCCTGAAGAACAATCACATGAATCAGAGTCAAATAGTTTTGACAAAGAACAGATTTTTAGGTTTTACTCTAAATAAGATCTAATCTTTCCAGTGACATGAGTGCCTGCTAATTTCACTGCAAAAAAGAAAAAAAATCTAAAAACCTATTAATTAGCTGACAGCTACATATATTAGAAATAAAGTCTTCCTATTTTCTGAATTAACATTTCCTAAAACAAACCAGAGATAATTTCATGGAAAAAAACAATACCAAAACCCAAACCTGGCCAGAAGTTATTAAAAAAAAAAAAAAAAAGCTGATTCTGTATCACATTGGTTTTTCCATGTATAACTCAATCAGCATGGAAACCTGTATGAAAACCACATCCTGATGTTTGTTGGCTGCAAGAGCATAAAATCACTTATCCAGATCCCAAGGTGCTCTGGCCAGCAGGGCTGTCATTTATTTCCTAAGTGCATGGCATTCTGGCACAGCACAGGTTCAGGGGTTTTAAGACATCTGATTTACTTCAAGGGTACCCTGAAGAGTCAACCTAGCATGAAAACACATCCACATTTCATAAAGGTCATCCTCGAGTAACATCTGCTATTGATTCAGTCTCAAAACTCACAACTAATCACCATAAACAGTTATTTAAACAATCTGCTCTTCAGTAAATATTACTCAAAAGGAGTAACTCCTTTTCATGCATAAAATAATTTTCTTATTCACCTCTTAATTACAGAAACATAGGGAGACAAAGGACTTGGGTTGGAGAATTATGCTGGTCCCATCAATACAGGCAGGGCAAAGCTCCTCAAGCAGAGCCATCACTTAACACTTGCAAAATTTCAGTTCAGGTGGGCAAGTTCAAGGCATGCGAGGGTGAGACTTCCCCACCCCTTTTCCACATCACCCAGGAGGAGGAGAAGGAGGGATCTGAAGTCTGGATCAGTCACTTGCTTTTCAGGTTTGCAGTAACCGAAGGAACACTGACCGCAGTGAAGCCTTGCTGGTGATCAAAGGCGCTTTATTTATGCATTTAAAACAGCTCCACCTCTGCAGCTGAACGTGCGGCAAAAGGGGGGCTCCCCCGAAGAAAGGGGGGCTCCCCCGAAGAAAGGGGGGCTCCCCCGAAGAAAGGGGGGGCTCCCCCGAAGGGGAGCGAGGTGCCGCCCTCCCCTCCCTCCCGGCCCGAGCGGGGCCTGCAGAGCGGGGCCGCAGCCGCCCCGGGCTCCCCTCAGCTCACAGCGTGCGGGGACAGCCGGGACAGCCACACACCCTCACCCCTTCCATCACCAAACTCAGGGCTCGAATTGCCACCCATTTCATCTCCAAATTCCCTCTCTGGTTCTGCCCTTCCTAAGGAAAAGGGGCCTGGGGAAATAAGAGTTGTGCTAATGCAAACAGAGATGTTTTCAGGCTGAAACTATTCAGGCCTGTTCAGAGCGTTCCAAACAACCCCAAACCTTTTTCAAACTGATTTTCCTCATGGTTAAGCAACAGAGACACACATTAATTAAAGCACTCATTTAACTCAGGTCAGAATTAGTTGAAGGCCTTCTGGTGCTCAGAGGAAAGAGAAAGCTGGAAACCATCCTAAGCAGAGGAATTATTCAGTCACTGGATTTTTCACTACCTGTTACTTCCTGGGGATAACTGCTCATAAACAGTCTGAGAATTTACACATCTTGGCTCATTTCTGCAGTCCCCATAAGAGGCCAGGTGGCTGCTTCTTCCTTCAGCCTTGGTGGTGCAGGAGATTTGCACAGAAATCTTAATTCAGCAAACTCCTCCTGGCCACAGACCTCGCTGTGCCCTCCCAGAGCCCTGCACACACACAGCTCACCCAAGGCTCAGGACTCAGTTATGCAGATATTTAAGACCATTTTGTCTCTTCCCTGCCAGTTACAAATACCAACATACATCAGTTCCTAAAACAATCCAGTGTGAAATATTTGGGACTAATTCATAGTAACACACAGTACACCTGGATGCCTACACATTGCATTTACAGGGTATTACATAAACAATAAAAGAGGGCAGTAGAGAAGCAAGACCTATTTGCTGAGTTTATTTCATTATTGAAATACACTTCTTATGCACCCACCCACCTGTGGATTCTCTCCCATTTCTGAAACAGCCTGACTCAAGCAGCACCCTCTTGAGAGGGGAAAGCACACATTCTTATTTTTTAAATATAACTATGCACACATACATGCTCACACATGTGCATTATACATTATACACATCCCATTCAAAGGCAATTCTATGCAGGGAGTCATGAGAGGAAGTAACTGCACATTAAAGGCAGAGAAATCAGTCCAGACTAAGGAGTGCTGTAACAGAGAAAGTATTTACAGCAGAAATGCTCATGGTGTCTAAAAACATCAGTGTGAAAACCTAGTCTGGCACAACTGTTTATGTTCAAGCACACAATAAACAATTGGTTTTACAAATTTTAGGTATGTGAAAACACATTAATATGTCTGCCAGAAAGATTCCAGGGACAGCCATAAACACTGTGGACATGATAAACTCAATTATTTCAGTAAACAAGTCACTGATACATTCCCCTAGGAAATGTTCAGTGTCACGTTATCAGGTTTTGAGTCACATATCCTACAGTAACAAAGATGTTTCTCCATGTAAAGATTGGCACCCTCCTCTTTAACCCCACAGCTACCCAGCATTCCTCTGCAGCAAATCCCATACTCTTGGGACAACTTAATAATTAAGCCTGTGGAGCAGAGAGAGCCCAGAGCCAGCTCAGTGAGCTGAACTTCACAGGAACATTCATTTAAATGGTTATTTCCAAAGCCTGCTCCCAGCAGGAGCCCTGCCTTTGGCTCTCCAAAGCCCCCTCGTGCTGCTGGGGCTCTTGGCTGAGGGTGAGCAGCCACTGCTCTGTGCCACAGCCCCCACGAGCCAGGGCATTATCCAACTCCACTAAACTTCCTGAACTGAGGGAAGACCCCATCACAGCCAACTCTACTCTCCAGTCTGCCTTTTTCCAGCAGTTACACTCCAGGCACTGCCACCACATGGAAGCTGCACCACAATTTGCTGTTGCTGCTTTCAGTGACCACAATAAAACTGTGGGAGCATAAAACTTAGATAAATACTCCCTAATTCTGTCAAGCTTTCATTCACCTCAGTGATTTTAATTTTTTTTTTTATTTTTAAAAATCAACAGTGCTGATGAATTTCTCAGCAGAGCATCCTCTCTGGAGACCAGAGCAGGAGCTGCACGAGAGGCTTTGAGGGGTTTCTTGTGCTGGTGCTCTAGGAGGTCGGGCATCCCTGCTCTAGTGAAACAGAATCCACATGGTCAGAGACAAAGTACACACTCTCCAAGCCACAAGTCAGTGCCAGTATAAAAATCTCTCCTTTTTTATAAACACCAGAATGGAATTTTATTAGACCTAAACTACCTGTGTGAAATCCAACCATCAGGAAGCAGAATTTAATCCTCTCTTCCCAGCAAGTGTAATAGTTGATGTTTTCCTTGGCAGTCAGGTCTATTTCAGAAACACATTAGGAAAATCACAGCTAGATAGAGGTGAAAAGGGGCATTTTCAGTGCAGATTCTCTTCAGCAAGGATGAAGTACATTTTATCAAAACGGAAAAACTTAGGCCATCTTCTGCTTTTCAAGAAATTAAAAGCTTGATACAACAACAATTTTAGATTTAGTCATCTAGGAATCATTATATTGATTCCCAAGTAGCCTTGGAAATTCAGAACTGGGAAGGCAAATGTTCTCCCTGCTCCCAAAACACAGGTCCCCTCATACAGGCACCACCACACACTGACACTCAGTGCACCTCAGATCCCCAAATCCTGATTTACCAGAGGATGGCTCCCCAAGTTAATTAATTCTAACTAAAATAAGCGTGCATCTTCCCAGCTGAAATCAACATTAAACTCAGTTCAAAGTACTCCAGCACTTACCTACTCAGGGTAGTGCTTTCTGAGGACATTTGTGCCCCTTCCCACAGCCCCACACCTCCAGCCCATGGAAAAAGGGGAATTGTGCACACTGGGGAAAATGTATTCAAACTGGTAAAGAAATCACTTCTTCCCCCCAAAAAAATAAACCCACACAATTCAGCACAGGCAGACATGAAGTTGTGAGTGTTTCACAGCAAGGGAGATGGGTTTGTGCACACACAGCCAGAGCCTCATCTCACCCAGGGCATTTTGGAGCTGCTTTTTTTTGGCCTTGCTCAAGGCATACAATGAATATAACAACAATTAAAAAAAAAAAAAAAGAACAGAAATATTTTTACTCCCTGGTTTAGGCACTGGCTGCTAAAATGCATGCTTGTTTCAGTTCAGGGCATGGAAAGTTTGATTTTAACAGGAATTAATCTGTTTACCACAGACTGTATTAATTAGAGTTTATTGCAGAACTGTATTCTGTGCTAGAAAAACACCACCACACATTTATCAAATTTTAACCATGATTATTGTGTTTTATTGTTTCATAAACTTTCAAAATGTCATGTCATGATCTATTTCATCTCAGACTTTCCTTTCCATCTAGAAACCATTACATATGCTCCAAGGAGAAGCCAACCCAGCTGCACATGTATGTGCTGCAGGATCCTGTTTGCAATGAAAATTATCTGCAATTGATTCTCATGGAGACCAATCTTCACAGGCATTCTGTGAAGCCAGAGCTAAATAACAAACAGTGTTTGTAAAAACCATACGTTTTCCTGCAGGCAAAAAGAAAAAAACAGGGTGGGGAAAATACAATTAGTGCACCAACAGCAATTCCAGGCTAATGAAATTCTGAGACATCAGCAAAGCTCGAGATGCCTTGCTGTAATTTCAGATGTTGGACCTTTGTGGAAGAGCCCAGCAGCCACAAAAAACCCATCAAATTTTAGAGAAATATTTTACTGACATCAAAGGCAAACCACATGGTATAGAGCAGAGACAGACAAGGCAAAGGGCACTGCTGGTGCTTCTGCCTCCATGAACAGTGCTGCTGCTCCAAGTGGCCTCAGAGGGTTGTGATGAGCTCCAGTGTGCCAGAATGACAGTGGAGAACCATAATGAGTGTGCTGGCTGTGCCACTGGAGATCTGACAACTGCGATTTATCCCTGTTCTCTCCTCCCTGCTACAGCAGCACTGAGCTCCCAGCAATGTTTCTTTGCTTCAGTAATTGAGCCCTCACAAGCTCCAGACCTCTTCACCTACAGCAGTGGCCATGTGTGCACCAATCCTCCCTGCCAGTTCATTCCAGCACTCACATTCCCACATGGGAATTTAATTTACAGCCCCTCTATGGTCCCGCTGTGCTCACCCATCCCTCTTCTGCAGACTCAATTAATTCATCAGTTCAAACTCTCTGTGATAAGGGGAAGATGAACCTCTGGGTGAGGTTCAGATCCTCTCTGAGCCCAGTTGCAAGGGCTCCATGCTCTCTGTTTTTCTGTAATGGTTTTCCACTGGGACAGAGGAGACTCTTGGACAACAAAGGCTCAGTCTGTGGACGCCCACGATTCCCCCAGGAGCTGCTGAACTGATTTGACCTAGCACTTAAAAGGCATCACACCCCAGGCAAAGTCTTGCCTGGCTCAGCCCAGCACAAGCCTCCCCCCAGAGACAGAGAAAGCCATCCCCACACTCCTGCAACCACAGCTGAGCTGCTGTGAATGAGCACTGGGGATGGAGGCAGGCTCTGCTCTTACCCAGCACCCAGAGTGGCTGAAGAGGTGCAAAGGGACAGGGCTGTGCCTGACCCCAAGTGGGCAGGGGAAGGCTGGGAGGTGCAGGTTATGGCTCTGGGCTGACCCAGCTGCCTCCCCCAGGAGCACAGCCCTGCCCACCGAGTTACTGACCCTGAGCCCAAAGGTGACACAGGTCAGCCTGGGGACATCCCACCAGGGCCAGCAGCCACTGCCTCAGGGAGCCAGCACAGAAACTGCCAAAACCAATCCATGACTTGCTTTAAAACTCCATTTTCACCTCCCAAAGCAAAGGCCTGTGGCAAGGGAGGGCCTCACCACGCACACACAGGGTCAGGACACTGCTTTAAGGGAAGAAGTAGCTCCAGGAGCTCCCTCCACCACCCCAGACATGCTCCAGACACAAGGAGAGGAGCTCTGAGGCTGTACTGGCCCCTCTCAAGGAGCTCGTCCATTACAGCAGACAGACCCAAAAGAATCCCCGAACCCTACATAATTGATTTTATGCATATTCTGTAGATTTTATGCATATTTCCTATCTTTCCTGGCAGCAGAGTGGATACAAAAGGAATCAGGTCCAGGATTACTTGCTAAACAGATGGAAAAAGTCTGTCCCCTGCAAGAAAGTACCACTGAATAAAATTCAAAGCAGAAGTGCTAAACTCGTTACATCTAGGCCAGTATTGAGCACCAACAACTGGATCTCTGCCTCCCTCTGATGTTACAAAAACCAAACAAATGTCAAAAGCTTCCTATTTCCTCAGCACCAGATACACTACTTCATGTTCAAGAAGTGCCTCCATCACATCTCCTTTACACCATCACTTGCAATATTTTTATCCTGCTTCTTATAAAGCCTGGAGAGGTCAATATTACCTGATAAATTCTGAAACAATAGAGTTTACAAGTGCAAGAAACAATTTTTTTCTCCCTTTTAAACTTTTCTATTTGAAGAAGTTTGCTGGGATTTCTGCCAGGACCTGGTGGAAAGTTTTCACATCTGTGCTGTACGATTAAAATGTCAAAGCTGGAGATTATTTAGAGTATTAAGAGTAAATCTAAAGAAAAGCCACATATTTTTAAGAGTCATTTTTTGATGAATTATGCCAAGACTATCTCCTCATTCAGTGTGAGCCAATATTTCATGTACTCTTACAACTATTACCAGGATCCAGCCAGTTTTTAAACACTTTTAGCCACTTTGCCCCCTTCCCACCCCAGATTTCTTCCTCTGCCCCACCTGCAGCAATGCCTCGAGCATCCCTCAGCACATCCCTCAGTGCCACCCAGCCTGCCACCAGCATACACCTTTGGCTTTGCTGGGTGAGAAATGTGGATTCAGGAGGTGAATACCTGCAGAAAGTCTGGCATCAGCTGGAGAAGTGCATTGTGTTATTCACACTTGGATCACAGGGACTGTGTTCCCTGAACTCTCAGTAATGGTTTTAGGTCAGAGTTATTGCCATGCAAAAGAAACAAGTTCAGCTGTTCAGTGCAGCAGGTTCCCACCCACATTTTGCAGATCTGCACTGCAATCTGCAGACTTGCAGCAGGGTGCTGACAGCATCAGAATAATGCACTCAGAGCCAAAGAAAGTGAATACTCACAAGCATGGGATTGGGAGAGAGGGTTGTTTTGGGGATAGTTTTGATTTGTAAAAATAAATCAGTCAATCACAGGGACACCTTAGACCCCAGCAGGCTCTTCTATGAGCTACAGAGGAGGTGCAATGTTAGGTCACAGCAGCAGCACCTCTGCTCCAGTGATGTGACCTGCAAGGCCAGAAGAGCCCAGAGCACAAGAGCAGGCTGGGTTCCTGCAGGACCACTTGTTCATTTTGGCTGTGTTTGCACAAAGCAGGAGTAGGGGAGTGGCAAACTCAAGCTTAAGAAAAGTTTCCTTATGTCAGTGTTTGAAATAAAACTACATTTTCAAGTAGAATTTGTGTCCACTAACTCTGGGGGAAAACAAACCAAAAAAAACCCCTTCTATTTCCCACACCTCAGTTTCTGCCAAATGCAATCAATTAGTTTCCTCCTGAAAAGCAAATCATTGCTGTCCCCACAGTGGACAGGGACACAGCAGATGCCCTCCAGCCCCACACAAGGACAAGAAGTGACCACTGCAGCTTCTTACAGAGATTCACAGGCTGCCTGGTCTTTGTCTCTGTGGGCACTACACCCCAAGGTCTCCAGCACACGTTGCTGTAGTTCAAATAAAAACGAAATAATTTTTAAAACACATTAATTTCTTACTGATGGGACTTGTTCAACCCAATCCTGTCTCTCATTTTCCCAGTACTTCGCCTGAGGCTGAGTAAATAATCACGAGTTTCACTCAGCCTAAGTGAAGGCCAGATTTGGACAGCAGCACCCTTACCAAGAACTAGAACTAATGGCTTTGCAATTTGTTAATGTGAACCAGAGTAAGGAGGAAATAATTTTGGCAGAATTGAGCAGAACTGAAACTGAAAGGTCAATCTATTTAAGGAGTGGTACCACAACACTACAGAATCTACACTTAAACCACCTGCAGGAAATATGATCATCTTCTGGATGATCTGTTTGGAACACTGGGCAAATCAATGCATCCAAGAGCCCAATAAAAATCTCTATGTCCTAATAAAAACCTTTCAAACATAATAAAGAAAAAAGAAATCTGTTAACAATAATCAAAATAATACTGACCAACAAAAACTAGAACTAGGACTGACTGCAGCCCAAGGATTTAAAGTTACATTCCTTTTAAGAACTGTCTTGTTGCATACAGCAGAGAGACCAGGGATTCACTCAGAGTGTGGGGCAAAGGCTCAGCAAGCAGGGGCTGTGGGAGGAGGATGGGCTGGATGACTAAACCAGTGTCCTCAAGTAAGCTGCTGCAAAAATATGTATTCCTGTCTAATTTAATCATTATGGTTCCCTCCTGCTCTTTTGGGAGAGGATTCAAGAAAGAGCATTTAGCAAGAGAGGATGAGATGGAGGCGAGGCAGGAGCTGAGAGGAGCAGATTCCCTTTCATGCACAGGGTATGTTGTTTGTGATGTTTGAATTACAGGCTACATCAGCCATCTTTCCCCAAAAATCGTGTCTAACCCAATGTGAAAGACATTCATGATGGAGATTTGCCTCCTTCTGTTTTTAATTATTCATATGCAAATCATTTTGGGAGGGGGGAAGACCACGAAGGAAATGACATGTCAAGATACATAAACTGGTAAGGAAGACAAGCAAACCAAGGAGGGCTCCTCCAAGAATATCTGCAAAAAAATAAAGTCAGTTTGCTATTCCAAATTTCAGATGAATTATTCACAGATGAGAACTGAAGAGTTGCATGTGAACAGAAATTAGAGACTTAAATGATAACACATTAGTGATGTTGATATTCTAGGCTGGTCCCTAAGAAAGATGCAGACAGTGGGTCATGTCATGTTTTTATGACATGTTTTTACTGACATGTTTTTACCTGGCTGAGCTGAAAGGAGCAAGTTGCGGCTGCAGCTCTCCAGCTGATCAGAGCTGTGTGTGATGCTTGGCACTCCCATTTTATACCACTCAGGCTCTAGACAACAATTCAGTATTGCTTAAAAAAACTTTTTAAGAAGGAAAACAAAGTCAAACCAAACCAAACAACAACATCCTCAAACCTCAAGTAAAGTTCAGCTCTTAAAACTGCTAGGAAGGACCCTTCTCCTACAACAGTCCCACAGAGGTGTTCCAAACACAGACCTCCCATTTCCCCTCTCTGGAAATGACAGCCTCGATTAGGACTTGGCTGCACAAACCCGATGAAGCGAAACAAAAACATTTCACAGCCCACAGCATTCCTGGCTCTGCATCAAAATGCTGGCAGCAAGGAGAGGGAAATCAAACCCCCTGGTCCTGGGCTCAGCCTCTGTCCCTTCATCTTCCTTCTTCCAGCTTTTGCACTTCAGGCCATCAGATAAGGACAAATTGCCTGTAACAGGCATCATTATTCAGCATCCCAGGATGTCCTGAGAGTGGAAACAGCTTCACTCAGTGGCCTTGATGAGAGGGGTCCCCCTCTGCCTCCCAGCTGAGGGTTTATCTCAGCTGGCCCCACTGCTCAGGCTTCTGGTGACTCTCTGGCAAGGGCACATCCCCAAGCAGGAGAGATGAATGGCTCAAAGCCAGGGCCCCATTTCACATTAAGCCAGGCTATTGCTAAATTCTACCAAGCACTGAGGTCTAAAAGCAAAATTTGGCACCAACCCCACAAAAGCTGGGGCCCATCAGCAACGACCTCAGCATCCCCCATCTCCACCAACAGCCACCAGCTCAGGCTTCTCAGCGTGGCTGAGCAGCAGAACCATCAGCAGGCACTGCCCAGAACAGTGAGATGCCTCTTCAGACTGGGGCTTGCTTGCAGGAATTTTGGGGGTCCTCTCCTTTTGCATTCTGTAACACCTACACAAGGCAATGCTTCCTTCATCCATGAAGGTCTGCCTCCACCCTGCCCCAACACAGGCATTCCACAAAAATAAAAAAACAAACACACACCACAGGGGAAAAAAGCACTAAAGACAATAGTGCAGTCACAGAATTGAGCTGGAAAGACTCCTACAGACAGAAGCCAATTAGTGTCATTATTAATCTTCCCCCCAGTGCCTGCTGAATCTTTTCATCTCTAGGAGTCACCTTTTTGGGATTATATCTCAGTATGTCACCTGCCATTCTCACACAACCCCATGCTGGTGTCTCACCAGGGCCAGCAACCAGGCTCAGCTCCCCCCCAAGCCTTGATTGCACTGGAATAGCTGCACAAACTGGGTGTAAAAGCAGCACTTTGTGCAAGAAAAGCACTAAAAGTAAGAGCCAGAAAGGTGAGGACCCCTCGGAAGCATCCTGTGATTTAACATCCTGAAACTGGGCCTCTTCACCGTTCTACACAGGATTTCTCCTTAAGGTGCACATTTTTTAGATATTTCCCACATTCACCAGTTACAGCATGGCCAAACAGACTCCAGTTCCAGGGCAGATAGTTAAAACCAACTTAAAAAAAACCAGACTTGTGCCCCTGGTCAGACCAAAAGCCCCCTAGAGCATTATACCACCTCCTGCAACAAAGGCTGCACAGAGAGTACAGCTATAGCCCCACAAAATCATAAAGGACTTGTTGAGAGGGCACCCAGGCTGCCTCAGCAGCCAGCCCCAACAGACCTCGGTTTGTCTGCTCCACCCCAGTACACCTTAATCCCTGCCCTGCAGCTCCAAAGAGGAGGGGATTCTGATATTTTCAAGTCACCTGCACACAGCTCTCATTGCCAGGCTGACCAGCAATCCCAGCTCACACAATAAACACACATTTCCAAATTGTCTCTTTGCTGCACCTTGCAGAGAACTGAGAGAGAGAGAAGGGCACAAGCCTTACCTCAGCCACAGAAGGCACAGAGCTGCATCCCACCAGCCTGAAGTCCCATCCATGCTGCCAAGACACCCCCCAAGAGCTCAGGGAACAAACTCAGACCCCACCCTGACCCAGGCTTTATAGAAGGAGGGGAGCCCACAGAGACACACCTGTGGTGAATGATGCCCCAGCTGTGCCCAATTACTTGCAAAGGCACCTGACAGCTGTGATTCCTCCCAGGCTGTGTCTGCATGGACAGGGAGCATGAACCAAGCAATGCTCCCCAAGGAAAGAAGAGAGGAACAGCCCCATTGCCTTTTCTGTTCCCCTCCCTAAGGTATTCAGAACAAGGAGAGATGTTCCTGATATCCTTCCTGACTCCTCAGGCAGCGAGGCAGAGGCCATTTTTGGGGTCGTTCCTGGGGGCAGAGGGGATGTAACTGAGGGAAGAATGTGCCAATACAGGTTCATTTTATGCATGTTATGTAGATTTCATTGTTTCTATAGGTTCATTGCTATGGTGTCAGCCTCTCAGAGCTGCAGTGCCATGAACAACCTCCCTCGGGGAACTCAGCAAAGAAGAGTTTTTGTAGAATCACAGAATGGTTCGGGTTGGAAGGGATCTTAAAGCTCATCTTGCTCCAAACCCCTGCCGCAGGCAGGGACACCTTCCACTATCCCAGCCCCATCCAACCTGGCCTTGGACACTTCCAGGGATGGAGCAGCCACAGCTTCTCTGGGCAGCCTGTGCCAGGGCCTCCCCACCCTCTCAGACTGAGCTGCCACATCTTACGTGACACAACTTCAATGTGTGTGTTTCCTCTGCCTCCAGTGCACAGTTTTATACCCAGGAAAAGGGAAACATTTCTGGCATTTGGTGGCAAAGGCCAAACCCCTCTGGGCATCAGTGCGAGGTTTGACATCACCAGTTCATTATGGTGGCCCTGCACAGGGGAATTCCTGCCAGCAGTGAATTCACTCTGCAGAGGGGCTGAAATTCAGGGTAGTAATGGAACATAGATACACAGCAGTGGAACAGCTGTAAGGAACCCCCAGCTACAGCAGGCAAAACTTCCAAAATTAGGTATTAAATCAATTTTAAAGCAAAACAGTTCAACAGACTGTTGGGTTCAAGGAACACATAATTACCATCTTAAACCAAGTCAGGATGAAGCCACCTAATTTCACCCATTCCCACCAGCAGAATCCCCTGGGGATGAGCTCTCAGTACTGAGCCAGCAGTCAGGGCCAGTCTGGAGCAAAGAGGGGTCAAACCTGCAATCAGCAAGGCCCAGAATAAACCCCAGTAAAAAGAGGTGGACATTTAGTTACCAAGGAGGAAGAATGTGCTTGTCACTTGCAGTTTTTCACCGCATTTTGCTTTGCCACTTAACAAGCACTAAATTTAAATATATATGGGATTTTATGTAGGAAGGGAGATATAAATTTATATAGAGAGATACAGAGAGAGAGAGACGTAGTTCTATAAATCTCCTTCTTCCTTTTAAACACCACCATGGGGCTGAAGAGGAAGAAAATGTTCCCAGGGAGGGGTCTGGAAATGTCCACTGACCTGACAGAGTGGGAGAGATGGACAAGGGTGCTTCCAACCTCAGACTCCCTTGTTAATTCAGAAAGCAGTGGGGGTTTGGGGTTCTCTTTTCTTGCTAAATCCCAAGTCCCCACTTTAACAAAACACAGCCTGCCCTCCTCTGCTGTTTTTCTGGTTTGTTTTGTTTGTGTGTGTGAGTAAAAGCCGCCAAGCCTGGCTTTTATCAAAGGGCCTGAATGTGTCTTTGTGTGACTATAACCAAAGGGAAGCAATGCAGGGGGTGTCTGTGCTGCTGCTCCCCCACCCAGTGCAGCCCTCGTGTGTCTGACCGTGTCCAGCACAGCCCCTGGCTCGGGGCACGGCCGGCGATGCTGCGGGGCCACGATGCACTCTGACCCCAGGGCTGTGTGAAGGAACTGTTTGAAGACTGGCAACCTTGTCACTCTGAGAATGAAGCAGAGCTCCTTGAAGTCTGGTTTAATTCACATTAAAGCAACCCTCGAGGAGCTCAAATACAGTGCTTTTATCCTTAAACTCAACTGAGCATGAGCTCCCAAGTGGAGTTGAACAGCACTTCTTGGGGAATTTAACTGTATCTTTGGAATTAAAATAAACCACATTTATACAGCCCTGGTCTACGAAATGGATATAGTCCAAAAATTCAAACAAAAAAAGAGAAAAAAGAAAAGCATGTGCAGCTTCTGGCCGGGGTCAGGGCACCTCTGCCTTCCCCCCACGCTCCTTGCCCAGGACGAGGGCAGGGGCAAACCCACACACATTGGTCATCCCAGTAATGGGGTTGGTCCCTCCAGGACTGAGCTGGACAAGCTGTGCTTTAGGATGAAAAGTTTGGGAGAAAAATTGAAAGAAGCAAATGAACATAAGAAGTCCCTGCAGCCGTGGCACAGATGAGCAGCACTGCCCACACCAACAGCACCCAGTCCTGTAGCAAAGTGTGCTTCCCACCCAATCCACCTCCAGTAAATAACCAGCAGCCTTCAGGCAAGCCAACAGCAGCTGCCAGTAGCCAAAAGGCCAGGGTTTCTTTGAAGAAATGAGAATGTACATTCCCAGTTCCCTATCAGGGCCCATTTTTTGCCATCAGCCATGCCCTCGAGTGCCTCTGGGATGGCGTGTTCGTCTCTTGACAGGGTTTCTGCGCAACACGGTTGAACATATTTAAATGTTTGCACAATAGGGCCCCAGAAGCATCATTATTTGGTGGTAGTTACTGCCAAGGCTTCCCAAAATATGAAGCAGATCATATCAATACCAACTGTTCTCATCCTCCAGACAGATCTGCTGAGGGAAAAGAAAAAAAAGAAAACGAAAAATCTGTTCAACATCTCCTCCAAGTTCTTCAACATTCTCTGAGCAGTGAAGCAGCACAAACCTGCTCTATCCTCCTGCACCAAGTGTGCTGGAATAGCACGAACAGGGACAGCTCAGAGACAGCACAAAATGGGGAGAAAACCCAGACAAACTCGAGCCAGAAAGAAACATTTCCAGATGTACTGCACTGACAGATCTCATCTCTACCAGTATTTTTTTAGAAGTCTGACCACAAACACACAGATGGTTGGGAACATCATTGAACTTATTTAATTTTTCTTTGTGAATTCTTCCCTCTCCACCATGTCACCCTTGCTGGGAAGCCACCCAAGAGCCTGGGACACAAGGGATAACATTTTTATGTGGTGCACAAAATTTAATAGGTTCACCCAGGGGCAAATGGCCTCTATCTGTCACTTGTAGAGCCAGCATCCACAGTTGTGCCACTGAGAGCCAGAAGCAAAGGGGGAACCGTGGGATTTCTTGCAATGTACATCACACATGGGCTGGAGCCAAGTCCACCACTGGAGTTGTCTTGACATAAATGGTCCCAGTAGACTTGCACTGCAGGAAACCCTCAGATGAACAAAATCCCAAAGTCTGTGGCTCTTGCCATAGGGTTGCTCAAGTGGGTTAAAAAATAATTTGTGTCACACAGACAGCCTCAGGTAAAGACTGGCTTTTCTTGGCCTTCATGTCTTGCCACGATTGCAATCATTGTGAAAGAAATAAACCATCAAGGGCAACCTCCATTCAGCAGAAGCCAAGTTCTCTTAATGCCTTCAATATGTAATTACATAAATAGATGCAATTTTAAAGTGAGCCAGAAAAATGCACAAAAGCTTCAAATGCAACCAAGACAGCCCCACATCCCTACCCCTACCAAGATTCTGTATGGCCTTCAAGATGAATGTGAGATCTTTCACAAACTCATCTCTAGCTCAAATTAGTAGAAAAAAAAGTTAATTCCTGCCACCAAATCAGCATTCAAGGCAGTGATGGGCTCCCCAGAGCCCTCTTCTGTCAGTCCTCTGGCTACACTCAATTCCTCCTGCACATGCAGCTTTTTCTCCTTCTTGCCCCACATGGCCACATTTTAAAAAGCAAACAAGCCCATGCTGGGGGCAGGGGGACATGGGGGTCTGTCATTCCTGCATTCCCAGCAGCTCTGAGCCTCACTCCATCTGCCACAGGGATGAAACCCAAGCAGCACACGGTGCTGCCAAAGCTGGGTGTTCAGGGGCATCTTGGCACCAGCACCTCTTCTGCCACATGATAAAACAGAGACTGATGGTGACAACAAAGAACAGGTGGAGGCTTAATCAGGTCATTAACCACGTGGGGGCATCCTGTAAAGCTGCATTAACCCAAGTGCTCGTGCCCACCCGACCGAGCTGGGGTGGGAGGGTGCAGCCTGCAGAGACCAGTGCCTCCCCCCAGGCTGGATGCTGGGCAGGATTACCCTGGCTCTTGCTGGGAAGTGACGAGAATTGTTGCCTCCTGGGTCCAATTTAGAAAAGCAGAGGGAAATCCAGCCTTTTTTACAGTCCAGTTTATCATGGTAGGACAGGTGCAATGAAAAAAAGATCAGCAGCCGAATCTGTCCCCCAGAGCTGCTGCTCCTCGCAGTGTGTCAGCACAAGGACCTGCCACTCACACTGAAGGTGCACCTTGAGTTCATTCCATGGTTCCTGCACATCCAGCACCAACTCCAGCCAGGTTCAGCCACCAAATGCATCACTGGGGCACCACTGCAGCAATGCTGGTTCCAGACTCCTCACAACCACAGACGGACAAACCTGTGGCCAAATTCTTCATGCTGGCTGCTCTTAAAATAATTGTTCAGTGATTTCCTCCAGCCAGCTTGGCTTCATGAGAAACAAGGGGCAGGAGTACCCCATCACAGTGTCAGAACTGCTTCTCCCTTAGCACATGTGGGGACAAACCTGCTGGTGCCACACCACCTTCTCGTGGAGCAAGGTCTGGGTGCTCTGTGTATCAGACCTGATAATTTAAATAATTTCACTGCTGATCTAGACAGACAGCTAGTGCAATAAAGGTAACAGACAAAAGTTTCCTGATCTCTCTCTGCTTTTATTTCTGAAATAACACCTGGAGCCTTAAGTATGATCCCAGCTGGCACGGTCAGTGCTTGGCTTGTGTTGGTGTGGGTGGTAGTGGAAGGGTAAGTGATCCACACTTGTGGCTGGTACTTGGTTTCACACCCCATCTCTCTAATCCAGGCAAGCCACACTTCTCAGTGAGCAACTGTTGCAACATAACTACTTGGTTAAAATCCTTTTAGGACTCTGAGCTACAGCCATCTATGGGTATCACTCTCCAGTTCACCTTCCTCCCTCCCAAGAACATGTGGTGGTCAAAGCACGAGCAAATTTGCAATGTGAAGGCACCACTGTTCAGGGGATGGAGCTCAGAACACTTTCCTTTAGGAAAACTCTATTTAACAAGCCTTACCCAGAAGTCTCTAAAATTACCAAAAAAACCTACTGATAGATTTGCTCATGTTTTGACCCCAGCTGGCAACTAAGTACCACTCAGCCATTTGCTGCCCCAGCCTTCACTGGAGTGTCAGGAGTGATGGAGTTATATTTGGATCCTCTAAAGGGCACTACACCCACTGCCCCACAGCTCTACCAGGTCAAACAAAGACCATGTCTTAGAGCAACAAAACAGGAGCAAACACACAGCACCAGGGAAGAGCAGCGTTCCTGGTCATGGAGACCAGGAGACACCAGCTTTGTAGTCCAGGATTTTTCAAGTGGGAAGCCAGGAGAAGAAGAGGGTGAGGCAGATGGGGCTATTTGTCCAGCTTTTGTCTGAGTTGGCACTCCCTGAAGGAGGCCAGAGGGAAGGTTAATTAACAGTTGGTGAATGACATGGCAGCCACGCAGTGCAGTGAGAGCAGATTAAAAACAGTTATGCAGCTTGTACAGCCCCCCTGCTGGGGTTTGGGTTGGGTTGCTGTCCCCTACACACTCCCAGCCACAGGCACAGCTGATGATGCTTCCTGTGCAGAGAGCCTTTGTGCAATACAGGTCCTGAAATCCCAGTCTGAAGCTTCCTGTACCAGAGAAATGAGGTGGCTCTTGCTTCAGGAGTACATCAGTGGTAGTTCATTGTCCCAAAATAATTTCTGTGCTAAAACCTGCCACTATCAACACTGCATGACTGATAAACTCAACCTAAAGCCTGCTGGGCATTCCCACCCTGTTACACTCAGTGCACAGGAGATGACAGCACTACTGACTTGATGAGGAGGGATGGAGGTACAGCAGGCACCATGCCAGCACTGTCTATTTTCAATAATCAGCTCTGCACAGCCAAGTCACTGCTCACCTGGGTGACATGGATCCATCATTTGAACATGAAAGAGGAGGAAAACAACTGGAAAGTAATGGGAACTTCCCAGGTGAGTCAGTCCATGAGCACTGAACCAACCTGCTCCAGAGACTCCTCTCTGGAAAGGCAGCACCGAAGGGGTTGGCAGCAAAAAATATCTGTGCCTGGATAAATGACTTCATATGTCGAGACAAAGATAAAGTTACACAGAACCTCTTGCAGAGGACATGGTCATCAGGTTTATTTTTGTAGTTTTCATTACACTCAAAATAACTTTGGCAGACTTAATAAAAATAAATTTTCAAAGCCTTCTCCTGTTGATGTCACCAGTTTTAATTAATTTTTGCTGAAGCGGTCTAAAGGCAAATGCTGCTGGGATGGGCTGGCTCCTGGGGTACTGCTCCAGGCCTCTGTGTTCACATGCTGGGGCTGCACCAAACACCACCAGGATAAATCCTGCCCCAGCCTCCCTGGAAGGTGCCTCCGGCCCATTTCCCTGCGACAGTGGTTTTGAGGCCAGACTGCCTTGGAGCTCATGCTCTGCCTCTGTGTCAGAGGCGCCGTCAGCTCTGGGAATAACACTGGTACCGTGCTATTTCCTGCCTCACAAAGCCCTGACCACATCCAGCACTTACAGCCACCTCGGTGGGACCTTAAATGTCACTGCTGGCTGACACAGCAGCTGATCTGGGAGGGTTCTCTTTGGGAGGGTGTGGAATGGAGGACGTGCCCTCCCTCACACGACAGAGCACTGGGGAACTCAGTTTGAGAGTGGTTCCCGAATTCCCAGATCCAAACTTCCCCTTAGCTGCACACCTGGCTGTCACCTCCTGCTCCCACCACCAGGAGCTCCTCAGCAGGGGTGTGGAGCAGTGCCAAAATTGTGAGCAGAGCCCCCCTGACACTCCCCTGACACACCTGGCTGCTGCCAACACCCCAGCAGCCCCCTCTGGGCACACAGCAACCCACAGGAGCACCAGAAAAATCGTTCCTCTTTCCAGGGGGACTTTGGGCTCCTTCCCCATTGCTGGCTGGCACCCACATGGCTGGAAGGAGGTGCCAAACCAAGCAAGATTCCCTCTCCTCCATTTATTTCCATCTATTGCAACCACTCATGAAAACAACCCCTGACCTAAAGGTTTCCATCAACAAAGGATCCTGAAGGCAAAGCTTCGAGGTCCCGAGGATGAGGTGGGGACCCATCACTCTGTAGCAGCCGCTTTCCAGCACCTTCCAGTGAGATGATGGAGGGTGTCTGTGCCCCTGTGCCCATCCCAGGTAGCTCCTGGGAGAAGGAACTGGCAGCTCCTGCACATGTGGTGTGCAGACACAGCTCCAGATGTCCTTGGGGCCTTCCACAAATACCCAAAAGGGACTGGGGAATGGTCGCCAGGAAGGAGCTGATGGAAGGTAGCCAGCAGTCATTTCTATGCTCAAAGAGCATTTTTCCAAAAGTTGCTAAGGTCTGCAGATTGTATTTTTGAAGGGGTAAGATTTGAAAACACGTGAAACAGAAAGAAAGTGCCTGCATTTAAATGGCACCATTTGTCAAAAGTCCTTCCCAGTCAGTTATTTGTTATTTAGATTCTTTAACACTTGGCTTTGGCTCATTTTTTTTTTAAATCCTGGCACAGCCTTTTCTGTGCAGGAGAGAATTCTGATTGCATTTGTAAGTTTAGTACAAAAAAAATCCTGTTTATACTAATCCGTAATTCCAATGTCCCAGCCCCCTGCGGGCAAAGGCAGATGGAGAAAGCAAACTCTGCTGAAGTGGAGTGACTGGCAGGGGAGAGTCAGAAGACATTTTAAAACTTGAAGATTTTGTAAAGCTCCTTGTCTCACTCTTAATCATAGAAATTACAGGAAAATACTGAGTTTCCATGGCTTCAGTAGGCAGAAAAGGGTCTCTTGAGGTGAGCGTAAGGAAAACCTCAGAGGTTGAAAGGCAGTAGATGCAAAGCAACTCAGAAAAGCAGAAATCACTGCCAATTTAAGAAAAAAAAATAATGCTTGCTTATATTTGATATTTTTCAGTATTTACTGAACCATCCTGAGGGACTCAGAAATGTGGCACTACAGGCCCAGATCCCAGAGCTGCAATAACAGAGCTGCTAACACGGCAGAGCACAAAACAAAGAGCAGAGCTGGGTGCATCCCATTTGGCCTCCTGGAAAACATCTGCCGTTTGTCAGGACTACAAAGCCAGCAGAGCCCTCTCCCCCTTGATCTCCAGCAATTAGGGAAATTCTGTTGTGCTAATTACCTGGGGAGACAACACAGGGAGAAGGCAGATAGCGAGGGCTGCTTGAAGGCAGCATTTACACCGATAAAAATCAGGCAGATATTTCAAGTCACTGGAAACCACAAAAAGTGCTGCACCAGCCTCCCAGGGCAAGCTGGAGAACACTGACCCCTGGGTATAAAGTTAGGGTAAGTATTAAAAAAATATATTAAAAAAAATCAAATTCTATAAATAATCTAAGCAAGAGAGCCTCTGTAGCTGCTGAGTCTGCAGAGGTAGGGAGGGCTTGAAATGCTCGGCTTCCCCAAGTACACATGGTTTGAATTGCCGAGAAATGGAGCAATCCGCCGTCCTGCCGGCTGCAGCACCACTGCTCTCCTGCTGCTGCCAAGCCATTATTGGGAAATATTTGTCACATATTAGCTGGAACATCAGATTACTACACTGAACATTTAACGCTGTTTTGTAATAAATCCATACATTCAAAAGCATATGACACCGTCTCAGCGTGAACTCGAGATGAAAACAGGGATCTGCATCATCCAGCGGCCAGGAAATTTGGAGTTAAGGCTCCAGAGGTGCTGTTAAATAAAAAGGCACGTGGAAACACAGTGCATACGTTGAAATACGCAGTGCAAGAGCAGCCAACAGAGCTGGAGCTTTTCACACCCTCAGTCCACAACTCAGCAAGGACCAGCTGCTGGGAAGGCACGCTCTGTGGGCTGGGGCTGCTTTAAGCCATTTTCACTGGATTTAAGGAAACATTTGCTCTCAGGCTCCAGCATCGTGCATCCAGCACCTTGAGCTCCCAAGGGACCTGTTCCCTCAGAGCTTGAAGGCTTTGGGCATGGCAAATATCGCCTTTAAAAAGAGCCTTTTGCACCTGAGGTTTTTAAAGACTGTTAAAAATACAAGGTGGGAAAAATAAAAAATAAATCTTAAAAAACATATCTATGAGAAGGCAGCCAGAGCCCATGCAACTGATAACCAAATTGTTTACCAGTGTGAAGTTTTGGTCT
Organism: Notiomystis cincta; assembly: GCA_013398075.1. NCBI lineage: Eukaryota > Metazoa > Chordata > Aves > Passeriformes > Notiomystidae > Notiomystis > Notiomystis cincta. Next base: position 231,688 of record VZRX01022447.1, on the reverse strand, counting down.
TGCCTTCAACCCACCTCCCGGTCTGATCAGCTGAAGGCTGCCCAGCTGCCCATAGACCAGTGCTCCTGCACCTGCTGCGTTTCATCCTGCAGCGAGGGTGTTGTGAGGATCCCCCCAGAGGAACAGGCTGAACACAGGGGGACGAGGGGCCTCTCTGCAAAGTGTTACAGGCCTGGCTTAGGGAATGACAATAATACAAGCATTAAGCTGCTGTTTCCCTGCGAGACAACATATGGGGACAGCCTGTCCTGGCCCTGCCCGGCGCCCGCAGATCCAACAGCCGGCCCAGAGAGCTGCGGGGCTCAAAGGCCACGTTCGTCCCCAGAGTGGGGTCACCAGCCTGTCACAGCGTTCCCGAGCCTGACCCATACTCAGTCCAGCTGCCTCAACCCCCACAAGGATGCTCTCCTCTCCCTCAGCCACAAAAATGCCCCAACCACAAAGGACTCAAAATGACACAAAGTTGTTGTCATCCTCCCCCGCATAGCCTTGGTTGAATGAATAAAGCAAAACAAGTCAACTCAAAGCAGCACACAGATGCTCAGAGCAACTGCAGAGGCAACTTTTTGCAGCATGCTCAGCATTAGAGACAGAAAAGTTATTTTTTAAGCTTTTAAAAATATATTTTCATTATCTTTTTTTTTTTTAAATTGTTACTACTTTCAAGGTCAGTTTGGATGCGGCTCCGAGAAACCTGATCTAGCTGGGAGATACCCCTGCTTACAGCAGGGCAGTTGGACTGGATGATTTTAAGAGATTCCTGCTGTGATTTCTCCCGACGAGCGCGGTCTCTCCGTGGCCCTGGCGAAACTGCCGGGCCCCCTCTGCCGGCCACCGGCCCCTCGCCGCCCGCAGCCGCAGCGAGCCCCGAGGGGCCACCCCAGAAACCAGCCCAGCTGTGCCCTACGGCCAAACAGGGGGCTTCCTGCAGAGCACCAAGCACAAAACCCCAGTTTGGCTTAGGGGTTTTTTTGGGGAGGAAAGGGTGTTTGTCTTTTTTGTGTGTTTTACAAGCAGTGATTTGGGATTTCGCTGTAGTCAGAATAACTTGACCCTCACTTAAGTGGGTTGTAGTCATCTTGTTCCGAACTGCTTTGAATGTGTAGCAAGTCAATTGTATCAAAACAGTGCCCTTAAAACAAATAAAAATAAAATTGAAACATCAGGGCTTGTTTAAAACGAGCCCGGCTGGCAGGGCCAGCTCTGAGCACGTGTTTGCTCCTGCCACTGCCCTGGGTGGCTCTGCGGGGCCGCCAGTCCCCTTTTCCCGGAGAGGCACGGAGGGAGGGACCACTCCGGCACGGCCGTGCCGAGAGCATCCTCATCCGCGGCTCTGCAGGGGCTCTGCAGCTCGCTTTAGGAAGGAAATCTTAGCAGGGTTACTGGCAGAGGACAGCCCCCCAGCCCAGAGCTCAGGATACCCACCAGCTGCCCGTGGGATGCAGGAGTGGGGCTGGCAGCACCTCCCCATCCCCTTCACAAGGAAATTTTCCTCTCACCAGGGGCTGCTTTATCAGTGCAGAGACAAATTGAAGCTTGGCTGTTGGTTTGCAAGCTGGCATAGCTCAGCAGCAAATGCCAGTGAGGGCCACAAGCTCTCAGATGTCTCCAGAACAAGCTCTTTAACTACAGAGCAGAAGGCATTTCAGCTTTTTTCAGGAGAATGAGGAAAAAAACGAAACACATCTAAGGATGTCCTTGATTTACTCAAAAACAGCTGAAGGGCTGCAGGACAGTCCAGCAGCACATCTCACCTTAGCACAGCACTCAGCTCCCTGCAGTGGTGGCCAGGAGCAGCACCCATGGGACATTTCCTACCCACCAGGAAATCCCTTCTCCCTCCCTGGCTCACCAATTACTTTGACATTCGTTACTAATGACTGGAACGAGCATTTCAGCAGCACGTGGGAAAACCTTCCCCCTTTCTCTCTTCCCCCATCTCCCAAACACAGCAACCAGCAAACCCAGTGACCCAGAAACAGAATTGGGACTTTCCTGGACAAAAGAAGCTTCTTCAATCCCAATTGCTTTCTGCAGAGCAAAGGAAAAGCCTCTTGACCACTTAAGCACACCAGTAGTGCCCTGTGTGCCCAGACCAGAGAAAGACACAGCCCCAGAGTCCCAGGAGGTCGGTGGATTTGTTGGGTCTGTGTATCATAAAATCTGATTTGACCACCTTGCCAAGAGCTGAAAATAAGCAGGATTTGTTTCTCAGCTGATGGGTTTTGTTACCAGACAGTGAGGCACAGAGGGAGCCTTCCACTGAAAAAGCAACAAGTATGTTTAAGAGCATCATTAGTGAAAAAAGGGGGGGAAAGTCCATTTTTTTCATCCTGTGATTATGGACTAACACTGTGTGTTTTGGTAAGATTCATATCCAGGGCTGCAGGGAAAATTGACCCTGCCCCTTTGCCTATTATGCCATCCCCACGTAGCATTTACAATTTGTTTATTTTCTTTAAAACTAGAATGAAACTCTCTGCTGCTTGGAAGTCCTTGTAACACACCTGTGAATTCTCCTGCAAAGCACTGCACATCTTTCACCCATCTTTCACCACTTTTGTGAAAAGAAAAAAAAGAAAAGAAAGGCTCAAAGTGCCCCAGCTCAAAGTCACTCGCACCTTTGGTGTGACAGCAGAGCACTTCACAGAGCATTTCTATAAATGAGGTTCCTTTACAAACTGATCTAAGCTGTTTATTGTTTCCAAGGAGCATGCACTTCCACAGCAGAACAGGAAGTTTTGACAGTTTTAGAAGTTCATTAAACTCTGGGAGGAAATTTAAACAATCGGTGACAGCTTTCCTACAGCAAAAGGAGTCGCTGCCCTCCAAAAAGGCAGAGAGAGAGGCTGCAGCTTTTAATTATCACACTTGCATTAAGCCCCAGTGATTTTGTTACTACTTCTAAATTGCTTTGGCCCAACACCCAGGGCTCACAACTCAGTCAAGTTCTTTGCTCTTTTATTCTTATAACCAAACGTCGCTTTTGTCCAAACCTCAAACTCCTTGATGTGTAAACAGGCCAAAGCAAGGCACTGGGAGACATGAACAGCCTCCAGCACAACAGAGCGCTTCAGCTCCGGGAAAAAACACTTCTTAGCACATTTTCCTCGATAAAAAGGAATATCTAATGCAGGAGGGGAGGAGCTCAGTGGCGTGGGAGCAGCAAGCAGGTGGCCCCGGGGCGGTGCCAGCACCTTGGCACCCACCTGGGGGGCACACATTGTCTATTTGGGGTACCCTAAAACCTACCTGGGGGCACACACAGTGTGACAGGGTACCTTGGCACCTACCTGGGGGGCACACACAGTCTCCTGGGGTACCTTGGCACCTACCTGGGGGGCACACGCAGTCCGACGGGGCCTCTCGCGCCGTCCGCAGCTTCGCAAGTCCTTCGCCGAGTTTCTGTTTGGAGGGGGAGTGAAAACAGCCCTTTAGAGAGTACATTGTACCTAAACAGGGACTGTGCCCACGTCCCAACCATCCAGCCTGCTTCCAGGAGGGGTAATGGTTTCATCCCTTCAGCCTCCTCGGGTAATGCCCCAGCTACAGTGGCACATAAATATTAAATGTTTCTGAGCAAGTGGCAGCTTACAGGCCCCATGTGGAGCAGGGAGACACTTCTCCTGCACATCCCAAAGTCCCCTGAGCCCAGCTCCATTGGCAGGATTCATCCTGAGCTCCTTTACAAGTCCCATGTTCAGATGTGACCTGATTTGGTTGATTTTGTACTTAAAATTCATGCTCAGTGGAGTATTGGAGTATTAGAGGTTTCTTTAGGAGAGGGTGAAGGACACTCAAGACTGGAGTGCTCACCCACCCTCAGGCCTACCCAAAGCCCAGTGTTTCTGTCTCCAAAGTGAAAAACTCATTAATGGGACAGCTAGAAGACATAAAAACTCACAAAACTAGAGCAGTGTCTACGTGGCATATTGCAGGCAGATGTCAGCACACTCTGCCTGCTCCCCAAGCCAAGGAGACTGTTCGTGCCTGGTTTAGGACGCTGCCAAGCCCGAGTTAATGAGCCTGATGACAGGTACATTACATTAGCTCAGGCACAGTCCCTGCCTGGGACAGCCCAGCAAAGGTGGGAACAGCTCATCTTCACCCACAATCTTCACTCTCTCAGTCCTCCAGGAATGCCTTGTTCTGCCTAAAGGACTTGCCAAAAGACAAACCAATAATCTGATAAGTGGAGTCCCTACATTTCAAAGAGAGAAAATTCAAAGTACTTATTCAGTTTAGGGTGTTAAGACTTGACATTATACAGCTGATGACCCAGTCCCTGTTCAAATGTTTGAACTCTGTGGACTATTCAGGAATTAGGCTACCTGTGAATTAGGTTATTTTCTTTTTATTCTGAGGATTAAGTAGTTTTATCTGTTGTTTAAATCCTATGCTTCCTCTATCTGCTTGGATGTGACACTAAGAAGTCCTGAAAGTATTGACACGGTTTCATAGCACTGACAGAGAAATTGTCTTAAGTGAAGTATAAATACCAGAATGATCCAGCTGCCTTCTGCAAAACATACACTTTCCTTGAGAAAATGTGGGGGAAAAAAAAATCTAAGGAGATTTTTCTGACAGCCACCTGCAGTCTAAATGTTACAGAGTTGCTCAAGTTTTATCTGTTTACTTTTAAAGTAATTTGGATGATGAAGACGCTCAAGGAAATGAAAATAAGCTCTCCCACCCTTTTAGTTCAGCAGGCATCACTGGGAACAGCAGAGGAGATCCGAATCCTGGAGGGAGTCCTCTGTTCTCCCATTGAATTGTTCTTGTCATGAAACTGATTAATCTGGACACTGTGGACAATAAATCCTTTGTGAACAAAACGGTCCAGCTTTGTTTACAACAACTGGATGTTTCTATAATCCTCCCGTTAATATTTTCCCTCCAGTGTGAAAACTACACACTCAGAGCCGGGGCTTTTGACACAGAGCAAGTGGAGCTGCTGCCACGTCTGGAACACTGGCAGTGTTTCAGAGGGCATCAAAGCAGGAGCCTGCAGCACGTCCCACTAATGGGACAATCCAAGGCAAGGGCAAGGCCCTGCCACAGTCAAATCAGCAATTTCTCCACAGTTACATGGATGCCTGTCACAGAGCCAGAAACGAAACCCTAGTTGTCCAAATTGGCTTTCATTACCTTAACTACACACTTACCCTTCCTTTATTATTTCCTATCCTCTTTTACTTGCCAGACATTTAAACAGCACTGAAAGGAACAGAGCCAGCGTGTTGGTGTTGTATTTGCTGCTCTTTATACACGGCTCTGCCATGGATTTTGCCAGCAAAGCCCTCGATTGGTACATGGAGTAAAGCTTCTTGGGTCGTGGCAGAGAACAAAGGCTGCTGGGTCGTGCACAGAGAGCATATGGAGCTTTGGTTTCACTTCTGAAACACTGTGGTAAACTTCAAAGGAGGACCAACACAGAATTTAACAAAAAAACTGACCCCAGGCATCAGTTGATGTTCATGACGATGGAAATACTCTCTCGCTCTCCAGAAACTCTCAAGCACAGAAAGGGCAGGAGTTGCTTGACAAGCGAGCGCTCTTATGTAACAGAGCTCGGGCAAGAAACACTTCCTGAAACTTTACCATACATTAAGAGGCTCATCTAAAATGACCACTAATAGATAGTGCAATCATTACTATGGATTCCTTGAATTTGTTGCTGGATTCAAAATTTGCTTTAGTATTGACAAAAGTTCGGTCATACTAAAAGTTTCAACAAGCTCACTCTTCCATTAGAGACCCAATTATGTGGTTTTGCTTAATTTTCCCCTGTACAAACTCCATCTGAGCATTCCCAGTACAAAACAAGCTTTCCACACTTAACTAAATCTCAGCAAGAGGTTGCACATGATCTTAGGCAGTGCCACAGAAACCATTCCCATTGCTAAGCACATTTATTGGAGTAATTGGAACAGAACCACTGCCACAACCGGCAGGCTAATTCCTGCCTGGAGAAAAGTCGTTAACTAGAGGCTGTGACTACGCCTCACAGGCACCCCCCTGGTCTGGTATTCAGGGTTTTCACGAAAATATTTTAAGATTTCACTTTTATCAAGGCACATCAATGCAACCAAGTTTCCAGGCAAAAGGGACCCGCTGTGGTGGTGCCAGCAATACCCTCACCCTAGCTCCAGCAGCAACACGCAGCACGAGGAATTGTCTTCCCCTGCCCCCAGCACCGCCTCCATCCCTGCTCACAGCCCCGGAGCTTTCACAGAGCTCCACATACAAATACGTTTTTGCTTGATTTAGGCTTCGTGGCTGTCATGATTTTAATGCATGTTTTGCACCCCAGTCAGGCCATTAATAAAATCCCAGTGCAAAACCTTCCCGCAGATGTCAGAACTGATCACTCAGGGGTGCCCTTCAGCAGCCCCACAAGCCGTGTTGAATCTTGCTGAACTTTATGAACTACTGTTTATACAAATCCAGCAAACCAACTGTGGGATCTTCAAGCATTTCCTATGAGTGATGGAGCTCTTCACTTCCCCCTTGCCTGTAAAAAGCCCCAAACCTAAACACTAGAATTGGGAAAAAGATAACCCTGGGATAAAGTGTAACTTCTCCCAGAGAATAAAGTGTAACTTCTCCCAGAGAGTTGGTTTAGTTAGGCACCGAGAAGGGCATTAGCGTGGGTAATAGTTCTCCAAGTAGGGGAAATTGTTCAGCACAGAAATATTTATTGAATAATTTCAGAAAACCCCAGAACTGAAAGTGAAGTAACTAGCGGCGGATCTCTTCTGCCTGCCATAAATCAGTTCTGCGCTGCCAGACCACAATACTCTGTGACAGACAGTCCAGATAGCGGGGATCACCTTCATAATTTCTAACAAGGAAATTATGGTCCATTAAATCCCAAGACAAATAGTTAAAGTACTCGGGTTACCTGTGTCAGTGAATAGAATAAGGGGGGAAGTCGCATGTCCTCTAACCTTCACCTGGGGTATTTTCTTTTCCAAACAAGGTGGGCTCTGCCACGCCTCGCCCTACGCCCGACTCATGGAAACGGCAGCAAAAAGGGGAAAGTTTGGTAAAAGGGAGGAACTTTTTCCAGAGAGGAGGAGAAGCCGGTGACACACGGAGCGAACCCCGCGGCGGAGCGGGACGGGAGCGCCTTCCCCGAGCCTGTCGCCCCGCCGCGGTCCGGCCGCTCCTGCGCGCCCGCCGCGCCGCCTCTCACTCACCTCGCGGAAAAGCTGCTCCACGCGGGGCTGCAGCGCGTCCAGCAGCGGCCCGTGGCCGGCGGCTCCCCGCTCCTCCAGCGCGGCCAGCCGGCCCTGCAGCTCCGCCGTCTTGGCGCCCAGCAGCAGGCACACGGCCACG
>VZRX01022447.1:211446-224275 GCA_013398075.1 Notiomystis cincta | reverse complement strand
GCGGGCGCGGGCCGGGCGCCCTCCAGCGGGCTCCCCCCAACGGGAGAGCGGGCGGGCGGCGGCTGCGCCCGGCCCCGGCTCCCCTGCGACCTGCGAGAGGGGTCATCCGGTCGGGAGCTTCGTACCTTCTGCCCTACAGCCCGTCTGGACCGCGATCTGTTTCAGAGAGGAGACCGTACCTGGAACCCCACCAGGCACTGTAACTCCCTGCTATCTCAGGGGAGTGCTCCATCCACTTTCGTGAGCCTTTGGACGAGAGAAAACTGCGCACAGATAAGCACCGAGCATCCAGATTCTGTCGTGCCTTTTCCTTGCTGTTACACGGAGCATCGCAACTCTTAACTTACCTATAAAAACATCTTACTGCAGCTTAATCCCTGTCTAGATTCTAAGCACATGGTATACAAATTCCCCTAGACACAGACACTTGCCCTTCAAGGAGTAACTCTTACTTCTAGAATAGATGGCGGAGCCCTAGGACAGAGTTAGGAAATGCTACAATGTCAGTAACATTACCAATGTCAGCTTCTAATTAGTTTGTTAATAAAACACACACACATGCGCACACAGACCACTGTGCTGGATAGACACAGGCTTCTCGCAGCTACTATTTCCAAAGCAGTTAAACCAGGCAAGTCCACAGCCTTTGCTGACAACCGGTTCCTGCTCTCTTACATGGCCTGAAGATAAAAAGAAGAAAACTCCAGGTTTCTGTGAGACCCTGTTTCTTAGCTCTTTTCCCCCCTCTCCCTTGTATGAGCTTGCCAAGACTTTCCTTACAAGCTCCATGAGAGCAGTTGAACACACAAAGTGCCATCGTTTGGGGGAGATGCTTGGGTACAAAGCATCTTGTCCTGTGTGACCTGGGCCCTCCTGGCAGCCCTGAAATCCAGACACTGAAGAACAGGCAGGACTGAGCACTCCTGCAGCAGATGAGTTCCTGCCCCAGAAATCCAAACCCCTTTTCCATGCAGTTTAGCCCCGAGCTCAACACTTTCATCGCTTGGACAGCTTCTGAATCCCTGGATGTCACACTCTTTGCACTTCAGGGATGAAGCCTGGGCAGCTTTACTCCATCTTATCCTCCACGTCTACTAAAAAGCGTGACTGTTTCATTATGGAAAAGCACACTGTTAGTCTGGTCTGCCTGGCTGACCCAGTCACAGACTCTATTTTGAAGGTGCAATAGCTGAAAATCTGGAGAGCAGAAACAGATGTGAATGCTCTTCTAATTATTTAACAGCTATCGCTTAATCCCAATGTGCAGATTACAAACTTAAAGTATGAAGGAGACAATGGGGGTGTGTGGTGTGTGCACATAAAAATCCACCCCCTACTAAAGACAGGAGCACTGAGGGCAGCCCCACAGCACCAGAGCCCCACCCTGGGGTGCTGCTCAGAGCCCCACACACAAACCAACACTGGTGCAAAAGCACTTGGCACCTTGCTGCAGATGGCACATAAATCCTTATAGTGCTTTTAAGTTTACTGGAAGAAGGCAAGTCAGTTTAAACATGGCTTTAGAATAGGGCTAAGCTGTATCTTTGTTACCAAGCACAATAAATTTCAGTACCTACCTCAACAGCTAGAAGCATTCTGTAAGCAAGAGCACACCATCTTTCCCTAATTTCGATAGAACTGTTTTATGGTTACAGTTTTATTGTTATAGCAGCATATAAACTCTTCTCCCCCCATCTGCCTTTGATTTGCATTTCTCAGCTGACACACTCAGCCAAGTCCTTGCTTTGCCTCTGAAGCGGTGGGATGGAAAGCACTGTGGGGAGAAGGAATTTACTCTTGTCCTGCTCAGCCCTACCGAGCTGACCTGCATGGCACAGACTGTTACAGTTTCTGTCACGCAGAGCAGAAACAATGTCATCAACACCAACATCCAGGGAAAGGAGGTGGCTGTGATGAGTGTAATCAAGCCCAGGAGGTGGCACTGGTAACAAAAGATAAGCTTTCAAAGGCTGGCCCAGCTCTACTCTACCCCCAGCTCAGATATGCACGTCTGGAGCCTCATGCAAATGAAGCCTCCTCATCAGTGGAAGAAGGACATCAGTTTAAAAGCTTACTGTGCATTAGGGCTAAACTCAGCAAGCACAAAACCTGAAGTCAGGCTCCTGCGGAGCTGAAACAGTTTAGTTTCCTTCCTTTGAAGTACGGCTTGTGCAGTAAAGTCGAGATTGAAATAAACGGCCTAACCTTGCTTATTGCAGCCAGAATGAACCTTCCCACGGAAGGATCCCCTCCTACTGCTCAGCAGGCCACCCATAGGGTGTCAAACAGATTAAGAGAGTTGGAGTAAAAAACACCAACTTAGACACGGAAGCCCCCAAACTACCAAAGTACATTAATAGGTCTTGGAAAGTTGTCCCATTTCCTTCTCAACTCGAGTTCAGGAGTCACAACTGAGAACTTGGCCACCTCCATCCTGTACAGTCTCAACAGCAGCATTTCTCAGTTCCCAAGGTCACTTCATTTACCAGTAACTACAAATCAAGCTCCACAGAAATATGAAGACTTCAGAAGGATCTCATTACTGCAAGTGCTTAAATATGCCACACTTATGTGGCATGCCCTATTTCTCTGCAGCAGTAGTCTGAAAACTTATCACAAAAATGTTCATCTTTAATGACTAGAAACAATATTGAAAATCAGAAATGTTACTTTTCAGACCTTAACTCAAAAGATTAGCTGTGAATACTTAACACTGAAAGCAGCAGCCGAGTTTCCAAGGGCTAATTAGCCAGCTGGGGAGCAACGCACGCTACGTAAGAGAAAATCTTGGAACAAGGTGACCCACAAAAGCTACTCACTTAGAATATACACTGTTTCCAACCAGGTTTCAGAATGCCATTGACCTATTCTATACTGCATAACTAGGTGTATCTTTTCTTCATGACTAACAACAGAAGTTTTGGGGAAAGTTTCCACAATGCCTTCAGCTAGCTCAGATTCCTCACCTACAGCCAGAGGGTTCACTAGCATTATCTGTAAAAGGAGAGTGGTACAGGCTTTCAAAAATGCAAATTGCTTTTATTTTTCACTTTGATACCCATAAGACTACAACTGCTCAACAAGGTAAACATAACAGTTATACAAAACATATGTAATTATTTACAGACTTAACTGTACAAAATAATTTAAAGCTTACAAAAGTTTCATGCAACCTCTGCTGACTGACTGACACAGTCTAGGAAATCTCCTTGAAGAAGCATAGAAGATCTTTGAATTTATTTATTTAATGGATCAAAAAAAGGATGCTGCAAGGCTTCATCAAGAGTAATTCTTTTGGCTGGGTCATATTCCAGCATTCTGCGAACAAGGTCAAACAGACTTTGATGATCTGTGTCTTGGCAATGCATGAATTCCTGAAAGAAAAGAGCAGGAGGTATTTTAGAGAGAGCTTTCACAACTGCAGTCGAACAGAGCCATAAAAATGCTGTCTCCTACCTTCAGAGGCTTACAGCGTCTCCTGACGTACCGGCCTGCAGAGCTGTGCTCATCCCAGTCCAACTGGTCATGGTGAAAATAATGTTTTCTGCAAGACAAGGGAAATAACAGCAAATTGGTGTCAGTGCACACAGCAAGCAGATGCTTTTCCAATAAGTTTAAAAACACCATTAAGTGTTCCTGTGTGTATCTCTGTGTTTGGGAGCTAACATTTCTTTTAGTGCATATTTATTCACAGATCTGCTGCTTTTTTATTACTTCATTACAATGATTAAGAAACAGTGACTTGTTTGTTTGAGCATTACTTGAATCTATTGCCATTGCTGCTTTCCAAGCTTTTTCCTGTTTTTCAAAATGCATCAACTGTAACAAACAATATACATTACCTGACCCAGAACTACTGGAATTCTACTGTAACATGAGTTACAGAATTATCTACATGAGCTGGCAAGAGGACAGCTTATGTAAGAAAGAAAATGGACCATCAGACCCCAGGACCTCTGAATTTTAGATATAGAGAACCCTGTACTGGCTGCTTCTCCTTGCAATGGAAGTGAAAAGCTCCTGTTGCATGTAGTTATCTTTAAGGAAGAGAGAAAGATCACTGAAGCACATGTCTGAGGGATATGGAGAGGCAGCAGAAGATGACAGCTGTATTAGCAAGCAAGGACTCTCCTCTTCCTCTCAATATAATCATTGTGATGACACCATGTTCTTCATTCTCAGAATGTAAAGAAAAATTGGTGTCTAACACTGTTGTGGTGACCATACAAAACTTAGCTTTAAAGACTTAGAAACATTCATACTCAAGTTCCAGTTCAGGAGGCTGACAACTCATACTAAAATCTGAAAAGAGGACCACTGTCAACGACTTCAGGTAATAAAAAGCCCATGAGTGTCTGTTGATCTGCAGCAGCTGATAGCTTACAATGGCAACTTTGCAATTTCTCTTGTAACAGAATATATTAGGTGACTTAGCACTTCTATAATGAACATACCTGGATTTCTTGATCATGTGAGTGGGCAGAGGTCCGAGTATTCTTTCCATCATTGCCAGGTGTTCTTTACTATCATGAGTCTGTGTGGAAAAAACAATGAAAGCATTTAGCACATTTTTCTCCTCTGAGCCACTTGGTAACAACACTCAAACTGCAAACAGGATTTTGCCAGAGCACTGTCACAGTATCTTTGAACATTGCCACTTTCAGTTATTAAAAACAGATTATGCAATGAAGATTATACAACACTTTCCACAGTTAAGATGACGCTTGAACAACAGTTCATAAACCAAATATTATACAAGTGTTTTCTTTACTCTTAATTCCAGCAGTATCACAACAGACTTCTTCACTCAAAATGACACAAAATATCATCTTAGATACGCTGAAGGAGATATCCAAGACGTAACATTTTCCTGTATAGAAGTTGGCTTTACAACCTCATCTACAATCCTTAAAAAAGCCCATGAGGTTATGCCTTGTACACAGTTATGTGCATGTCATCAAAAGATTAAATCAGTAGTCTGTAACAAACACATTCTATTTAAGCTTAGGTACACACCTGAAACACTGTAAATCCCAGGTAATATTCAATCAGAATACAACCAATGCTCCACACATCACATGGCTGAGACCATCCCAGTGCTGCAAAACAGGCAAAGTTTGCTTACTTTTTAATATATTCTCAAAATCTGTAACCCACAAAGCACATGCCCAGTTTCCACACATTTACTGATCTCACCCCCAACACCCTCCTCAAACCCTGGTGTAAGGACATCTGTTTTTAGAATATTTGTTTTACTGTTTACTCTCAAGAATTTTACCACCACCATCTGAGAGACGACTGCTGACCAGAACCATGAGAAACTTCATAAACTCCAGTTTATGAAGTAAAGACATCTGAATGAACTGCAATTAATTTTCAGAAGGTTTAAAAGTCTTTACTGACCTAAAATAACCTCAGGAGCTCTATAGTGTCTTGTAGACACTAATGTGCTATGATGCTCATCATCAAAAGTTGCACTTCCAAAATCAACGACTTTGATGTCTGTGTTTTTTAAAGTGCGTTCATCTCGCTTCTGCAAGAAATGAAAATGCTGTTAAGACTTCTTAAGAGCATGCTTAGGCAAAAGGCATTGTCACACTATCTTCAAAGTATCAGCTGGCATAAAATGTGTAACAAAACACTTCCTCCAAACACTTTAATTCCTATTCGGTTCCACACTCCAAGAAAGAAGAGCAGGTAACAAAGTGATTTAATCTCCGTTCCAAAAACAGCTGAGTAAAGACCATTCTGAGTAACAAGAGTTCTTTTCCTCTTTTGTTAACCTGAAGTTAACTTCAGTTATTTCTTCTCTCTTTTTTTTTTTTTTTTTTTAAGAGAGGCTTCAATGAAGACAGAAGCAGTGCAATTCAGGCTGGGGGAAACAAAGAACAAACTTACCATTTTTGCATTGTACTTCACTATGTAATCAGACTCCACAAACAAGATATTTTCAGGCTTTAAATCTGTGTGAGTTAGTTTATTATGATGTAGAACTACGAGGAAAAAGAGAACAGTATTGCACCATTAACACATTAAATTCCCAAAGGAGAAACCAAAACACACCCATATATTTGAAAGGAGTATTGAAATTTACTTACAGTTTATAGACTGGCAAATTTGATAGGCCATGTTCCTAATGTCATTAATATGAAATGGCAGAAAGCTGTTTTCCTTAATAAAGTCATAAGTACTAAGCCCCAGTAGCTCAAAAACAATACAAACATGGCCATGGTGATCAAACCACTCCAGCATCTGGACGCAGCGGCTTAAAAGAGAACACAAAAAAAGAAGAAAACAAATGAAAATTTATTGAGTAATTACTTTCCTCAAATCCTTGGTATGCTGACTACTCAAATTTCATACTTACAAATTGCTGCTGGGATCCATGTTGTTCAAGTGTTCCAACACCTGTATTTCTGAACGGGCTGCCTCCCGGTATCGACCAACATTTTTCACTATTTTAACTGCTACATGCATTCCTCTCCTTGAAAAGAAAGGAAAGCATGGCAAACTGGATCAATTATTGTTAAATACACTCAACCCCAAGGCAGCTTGATTTTAATAAAAGAAACACAGGAAGATTAAAGGTCATGGAGAATTTATGAGTTGGATTAGGGGAATTTCATTTAAGCATGCTGCACTCAACCAGAACAGTTTTTATAAAGAAAAAAGTAATCCTGATCTTTCCTTCCTCAAATACTTATAGTATATACTTCATTAATGACTTCTCAGTGATATCTCATCTAAAGTAGAATAAACATTGGGAATCTGCCAGCAGAATGATTAAAAAATTAACAAAGTTCTCATTCGAACAAAAATATTGCAAAACTTTTATGTTTTTTTTTCCTGCAACTTGCACAAGTTGTCCTGACTCTTTTCTAATGCTCTTATGGAATCAGGGGGATGAAGTAATGTTCTGAAGTTTGGATTATGAGCATTTTATACCCCTGAAAACTGCCCTGCACTGAATGCCTGCATGCATTCAGACTGTAAGGCTGTCACTTCAATGGAATCTGCTCTCAGACCATTTTTGTCTCTAGAGCTCTTTCAATTCCAACAACTTCTGAACACTCTCTGCCCTCACAACACGATCTCAAACTCCAGAACAGACTTAACTTAGGAAATGACAGAACAAACAAACCAAAGGTAGAGGAGAAGGCACCAAAATCATGTCACAGAACTGATGATATAAAACTCAGTTAAAATAGTCTGAGTTCTAACAACTGTGAGAACATACAGAAGTAGTGGAAATACAGAAAATTACTCCTCCTTCACCAGACATGCCATCACATGGAAGTAATCATTCCATTAAAAAAGTACTGGATACTAGGTTACTGTTGATTCAAAAAAACTTTAAAGGATATTTTTGATTATGAAAACTGAGGAAAGCAATTTACAGCTCAATCAATTCCAAGCAACTGCTTTCCAGCAACTGCTTTCACTAAGAACCAAAACTACTTTTTCTGTATGTCACTTGCATCATCTTCTGAAAGTCTCCCAAACTAATTCTGCACTCTTTAGGTGCTCTCACATTCTCCAGTTACAGCAGCAGCACTTAAGAGAAACAGAAAAATGTAACGAAACAAATCAGAGTTTACATCATTAAAAAGGGCATTTGAACTGCAACTTTTTTTTCAATAAAATGTCCTTGAGCTTTAATTTCTGATCTAAGTATCTTTTATTATGAGAGCCAGTGATAAAGATAACCCAACACTTACATATCATGATCTATGCACTCCACTACTTTTCCAAAAGCTCCTTCTCCTAAAGTCGCAACAATTTCATCTAAAAAGAACAAAGATCAGTTAGAATTATACAACCACTTAAAGGAGAATGAACATATTAATGTAGATTTTAAAATGTGCCATTACAAAAGCATAATTACTTTAAATTTCAGCATCAGAATGCATTATTTTATTGGACAGGAGTCATGAAAACAGTTAGCCAAAAAACTATCTCTTGTTCTAATCTCAAGTTCATTTACTAATTGGAACTTTTTGAACACAGTATTTAAATTCTACAGAAAAGAAGATATGCAAAAAAACAAAAAAGCACAAAAAAAAACAGAACAAAAAGAGCAATGAGATTTCTTTAGCCCCCCTCCTTCTGACATACTATTCTAAACAGATTTTTTTCTGAAAAGTTTTTTAAAAGTGTTGAAAAATGTTCTATACATCTTGCTCTTAGAACGTCTCCACTTTCACAGATCAGGTGACCCTCCTCATCATCCTCTACACTCCTGGATCTTTTCCTTCGGTGACTCTTCTGGAAACGGCACCAAGATCGTCCAGCCAATCAATATATCAGAGTGAATTCAGGGCAGAATACGCAATTCATTCAGCGGGGAGATATTCAGGCATTCAGTTACACACCAGGCCACGAACAGTTGGCAGGAGCAATTTCAAATTCAGTCCCCAGAAATTCACAGGGCACAGTTTATGTTACAGAAGAAAAACATGGCAAGGAACAGATTTTCAGATAAATACTTAAAGTGATACAAGCAACAGAAAAAAAACAACACAATTTTGTCTCTCAAACAGTGGCTTAATTGAAGACAGATTAAGACTGCAACACTGCTATTTCTAATACTTTGCTAGCAAATGGCAAAAAACAGCATTATTTACATACCTAAACTCTCAGTCAGGTGAAATGTTTCTATTCTTAAAACATTCACTCACGTAAACAATTTTACTTCCCCCATGTTTAGAGAGAAGAGAAAAATGACTCTGAAGTCCTTAATTTGCATTATATAATCTAATACACCTCGCTGTTTCTGCTGCAGAAAAGTGGTATAAAACACCTGGAGCTGTAGATGCATCAGTGGGCATCATGACAATCGTGAGAAATTCAGAGAGCACACCTTCAAAGAAGGCAAGCAGCAAGCTTATACCATCTCACTAAGACATTAGGTGCCATTAGCTGGGCACAGGGTTTATCAAAGCTTTCTGGAATTAGATGTTCGTATCAATTTACCAGACATGCACATTCATACTTTCAATTCATGTTAAAAAAGCATGTCATCTCAATTTCTTTTAGCAATAGGGTGGATGGCATCTCACAATCTACCTGAAAAACACAGTTCACTATGCTGCAAAGCTAAGTGACAACTTGTACTTTAAAACAGGACAGCTACCTGTCTTCAAGACAACATTTTTCAGATCAATCCCAGTGATTTTGACTACCAACCACCTACATTCCCAGTGTACAACTAGTCCTGATGATCCCACCCCCCACCCAACATTGATCCAAGAATCTCAACTAACAACATATTCACATGCTCCACAAACGGACTCAAATAAATACAAATCCTTTTTTAATAATGTATTTCTTAAAGTACCGTGGATCAGGAATTGCAGCTCTAGCACTCATTTAAGAAGTCTATTACCACTAATTCATTAATAATAAAGTTAAAAATTACTCATACCGAATGCGATTGGTGACTGGAGCAATGATGTCTCTTATGCTTCCTTTTATGACTACTTTTCCTGCTCCGACCAGAGGATTTGCTATAGTGATGATGGTGACTCTTTTCATAGTCTCTGTGATAATGCCTGTGGTCATACACTTCACAGAAGTCATTTCTGTATTCCTCAACATATCTCCGGTCATGATGGTCTCTTTCATTTATGGCTCTATCGTCCAAATAATGACTGAAAATATATTTTAAGTGAATGTTCTCCACTTCAAAAACTTGAGGTTCCAACAAGATAAGTGACCTGAGCTGAGTTACACAGTATCTGTCTTTACAGCAAAAATGTTTTTTAATTGAATCCCTCCCCAAAAATCGTGGAGCTTTTGATGTTACTTTATTAGGAATTTAACAACATTGTCAGTCTCAAATACATGGCAGCCATCCACATGAACAATGTATGATCTGTCCACAGTCTGCTTAGTAAGAAACTCAGACTAAAAAAGGAGAAACACTTCCTAAAATATACTGACCAACTTCATTACAACCTTAAAAGTCACATGATAAACCACTTTCAATACAGAAATCATCCCTTCTATGCTTTCAAAGCTCAAGGTGTTAAATAAAACCTAGAGACTGAGAGAAGTAGCATCATTCTAAGTGCTCTGCAAGGAACATTAAAAACTCAGAGATTATCTGGAACAAGGATCTTTTGCACAGAAAATAGACTGCTAAGAAAGCTGCTGAGGCACAGAGTTCCCTTACTGCTGTACACCTATTCCTTCCAGCACTTTATAAGCATGAGTATGAGCTCATAGAAGAATTCCATTGGATCTCCTCAAGGGAAAAAAAAACCAAACCAAACAAAACAGAAAAATACATATTTCCAATGAAAGCAGTGTGGTAGAAAACACAAATCACTTCCAAATTTGTAAGAGAAATCAATACTTACCATTGTATTAAATGATTAAACAAACCTTCTCCTTTTGTTCACATTAAATTAAAAGGCATCCTTCTTACTTGAAATATTTAATATTGATTGAATTAAATACCAATATTTAACTGACACCAGTGAGACAAACTAGGAACGTTTACTTGCTTTTATTCAAGAATTTCTATTTAATGTTTCAGGTGCTGTGTTAACAACTACCTATTAGGCTTAAGTGAGCCAAACCATAAAGAACTGACAACTCTGGGCATTCAAAAACTCCTACCCTGAAAACACATTTACTTTAGATATGGGTAAGAAACGTTTGCACTACTCAGTTCAGAGCTTATACCTTTCTGAAATGCGACTGGGTTTATAGTGCTTGCTCTCTTGGCCACTGCTGTGGGACCTCTTTCTGCGTTTGCGGCTGCTACTGTGCTTCCTTTGATCCCAGCTCCTCCTCTCGTCCCACTCAGGACAATGAGATTGCTTTGAATGCCTCATCTCCCACTGCAAAATATAATAATAACAATAATTTTTAAAAAATCAACAAACATACATGTAGGTACAAGTCAACAATAGCAGTTTGATCGAGTATGACAGAACTAAAAAGACACATTTTTCCCCAGCTCCCTCACCCCATTATTTTGGTTTGGCAAGCAGACACAGCACATCCCAACACTAACACTGTTATGAAACACAAACCAAGATTAAATAGGCCAACTCATCTTCATTTAATAGCTTCAAACATGTCATTAAAGCCTGTTTTAAATAAATTCTCAAGTGACTAAACAGAATAGTTTCCTTAAAGAGTCTTCTATTGGAAGAAACCTTCCTCTCCAAATATCCTCTAAGAACACCTGGATTTAGGTCTTCCTACTGTGTTGTAAAAGTTACTACATGGAAATCAAGTATGTACAATCAATCTAAAACCTTCTCTCACTAAACTATTTACAGAACACCAGGGAACAGTCACTTGCAGCAACAACCACTGCGAACTCTGATGGATTAACACAACTTTGGAGCACCTGGAGCCAAGTCACAACTTTTGCACCCTATCAGCATGCAGGACTGTGGGTGTTCTACACTTCAGCTGATTTGCAAAGACAAAACCCACCAGCTTCTGTTGCTGGATGTTAGGTGCAGGAATTCTTTGTTCAAACAGGTACATGCACAACTGAAAAAAAAAAAAAAAAAAAAGCAAAGTAAAACATGGCTGTAGAATTAAAGAATATAACAAACCCAACTGTTACTTGTTTACTTATCTGCAGCAGTTTTTTCAAAGTCAGAATAACCTTCTATATTTAGATATTCCAGTATATTCCAAAGAATGAATTTACACAAGATAATGAAAAGTTTCTGTAGTAAGTAGTGAGAACAGTAGTTTAGAGACAATGATAGCAATATAGTAGAAAAACGTGGCTGCAAATCATGTGTAAATTGTGCATATCGGTGTAAATCTACAGAGAACAATGCCTCTATACAAAGAGAAGGCATTAAGATGGAAACTCCTAGAACATGCAAATTGACAAGCCTATTCTGAAAAAAAGCTTTTTCTGATGCTTTCAGAAGATCTGTGAGAGGCTAGTAATTTAAAAAAACCAAACCAAACAAAAAACCCTACAGACAATGTTTTTTAAGGAAACTGGTTTTTAAAATACAAAGTGACAAATTGTGCAAAATAAGTACTTTGTATACATTTTGGGTGAGTCATGATTCATAAAATCTTATTCATCTGAGAATAAGATTCCAGCAGAAAAAAAAACAAAACTAATGCAGCAAATGACAAAAATACCTGAAAAATTAAAACCGACTTGGTGTTTCATTTACATGCTTTAATTTCCTCTCTTCTTACACAGCTTCAAAGCCGTTTATCTGTTTTCACCTTACATAACTGATGTTCTGAAGCACATGCAGGTTTCAGTTACTCTTGAGATGCAGAGCTCCACTTATAAGGGAACTAAAAATTCTACTTATGGTTGCTTGGGATTTTTTTCTTTCCCCACTTGGCAGAAGGCAGGCTGCACTAAGGCTCTGTAATGAACAGCTATCTAAATAAAATTACCATTAAATTGTCCTGCAGAGCAGGGCTTGGGGGCAGAAGGATGGGTTTTTGACACAGGAAAATAAAGAAAATGCTTTGTTGAAGACTAACTGCTGCTTAACTACAATTAAATGCACATAGCATTAGTGAAATTAAGATAAAAATTGCAAATTCTGTCCCTAAAGGAGCTAAGCAAATTTAAATGAGGAGGAAACGGCCAGAATCGGTCGAAGTCCATTTTAAGCAAGAAGCCACCTTCAGATTTTTGACTACCGGGCTCTCCCTCTGATTTTATGCGCCCAATAACTTCACTTATGTAATACTGACAGCTGCCACGAACATATGCATTCCTGTAGCATGTGGAACTAATCCATAGCACAGGCAGTTTTCCCTCCCACATTCTGCCACAAGGTTCCTCAAGCAGGAGCCATTCCCCTGTTGAGCAGCT
>VZRX01022447.1:134652-211371 GCA_013398075.1 Notiomystis cincta | reverse complement strand
GCCGCCCTCACCACTTACAACTGGAACAGACAGCGAGCGAGCTCCGTGTCCGCCCTGCGCGCACAGACAAAATGGCGGCGAGGAGCGCAGAGAAGCGGCTTCCTCCTTCTCCCTCGTTCTCGCGGCGTCTGTGCGCCGTGACGTCAGACGCACAGCGTAAGGGCCGGCTGGGCGGGAGAGCCCGAGGAGAGGCCCCGCCCCCGGCGCCCCGCCCCGGGGCGGTGCTGCTGCCATGGCGGCGGCTCTGAGGGGACAGGGGCGGCCNTACAATTAAATGCACATAGCATTAGTGAAATTAAGATAAAAATTGCAAATTCTGTCCCTAAAGGAGCTAAGCAAATTTAAATGAGGAGGAAACGGCCAGAATCGGTCGAAGTCCATTTTAAGCAAGAAGCCACCTTCAGATTTTTGACTACCGGGCTCTCCCTCTGATTTTATGCGCCCAATAACTTCACTTATGTAATACTGACAGCTGCCACGAACATATGCATTCCTGTAGCATGTGGAACTAATCCATAGCACAGGCAGTTTTCCCTCCCACATTCTGCCACAAGGTTCCTCAAGCAGGAGCCATTCCCCTGTTGAGCAGCTCCGTACGCATACGGGCCACGAGAGCCCTGCCCCGCGCTGCCTACACAGCAATTTTTAAATGCCTCTCCTCAAAAACTTGGCAGGCAGAGGAGGTCAAAAGCTTGTTCCTTTGCGATGGCCGAAGTCCGACCCCGCGGGTGCTGGAGGGGACGCGGCCAGCCCAGCCCAGGGCACCCAGCCCATTTCCCCGCCACGTTCCGCCGGGAGGCCCCGGGGCCGGGGGGGAAGGGCCGCTCCCCGCTGCCACCTGGGCGGCCGCCANGCCTTGGTTCGTCCCGTCCCGTCCCGCCCCACCACACCACACCCACATGCTGGGCACCGGCTTTACACAAATCCTCCATGGCTTTGTAAGCCAACCTCGTGGAGGGGTTCAAGCATCAAGGGCGAGTTCAGAGGCCACCCCAGAGCCTGCTCTGATGCCTCCTCAAAGGCTTGTAGCAGTGCAGAAATCACGAATTAGCCCCAGCTGCCAGTTAATTCCTTGTAATGCCCTCGCCCGAGGCAGCGTTTGAGCCGTTTGCTGCGCGGGTCGGTTCCGCAGCGAGGCCCGGCTGCGCGCCCGCAGCTCTCTGGGCGAGCCCTTCCTGTGTGATACGGTAAAAACCCAATAAAATGTTTTATCCGCCGGAGCCCGCAGCTCGGAGCTGCCCGCTCGGCTCTGGGCCACTGCAGGGGTCGCTGTGCGGGTCCCGATTCGCTCCGGAGCAGGGTGGGACGGCGGATCCGGCTGAGGGAAATCCCGGTGTCCCGGGCCTGAGGCGCTGCGGGGGAACGCTGGGCAAACTTGGCATCAGCAACTCCTCAGCCGCCGCCCCGGCTGCATTTAATGAGCCCAAAGAGACTGTTGTAAAGTAAAGAAAAGCAAACCCCAAAATAGAGAAAAGTTGAACCGAAATGCAAGCTTCAGATTTAGTAGCTCACTATGTTTTATCTGGGGAAAATCACAATCTCTGGAGGTTAATGGGTAAATTGAAGAATTCCTGAACTCAGTGACTCTTTCCCAGAATGATTTTAGTAAGTTTTACCTCTAATACAGCAAGATTTTGCAGCTGAAGCAAAATCCAAAATAGCTAAGGTGTAATGTACTTTTAATTTAATGAGTGCTGCTGTCTTTTTAATGTCAGTCCCCAAAAACATTCGTAAATTGCTCTAAAATAAGGGCATACTTCTGTATTTGTGGTTTTAAAATTTTCATTAAAATTCATTTGCCAACAAGTATAAGATTTAAATCTGGTTTGCACTAGAGTGGAAATCCTGTTCCTCTTCTTGTTTTTGCTTCATTGTTTCTCATTTAGCACCTAAATGATTATTATTTATAAAAAACTTGTAATATCTGCCAAGTATTATGAGTTTTCCCAACATCCACCAATACAGTCTGAGGAATTCTCTGCAGAAAAAAAAGATAGAAGCATAAAATTAAATTTCCAGGAATATGTACCTGTGAAGAAGCAGAAAATATCCATGTACCTGACATTAGCCAACTGTACCTCAGAATTACAAATTTTCACTAATTTCTTATTCCAAGAGGTGTGTCTTGGAAGACCATCTGGATTTTATGGAAAGTTTCTTTGCTATTTTCCTCACCCCTTATAAATGGATGGCAGAGCCCCTAACAGGGTATAGCAGTTCAGGGACAAATTTGAGAAATCACATTTAATGGGAAAAAAGGAAATTAATGCAGAAGAGACTCTCAGAACTGACTGCCTTTGGAAGCAGGAGAATTTTGGTTCTAGGATATTTTGGTTCTCTCCTGTTAGGAATAAGGATCTTCAGCCTGGAATAGAGGAGGTAGAACTGACTATTGTACCTCGTGAAAACACAGTGAATGGGAGCTGTCAAAATTTACTGGTTTCAGTCAGAGGCTTTCAGCTGACAGTTGAAAGAGGAACAAACCTATCTGAAGTTAATAACTGGGCCTTTCTGAAGAAGAAAAGCAGTGTAAAACATAAAGGTTGTACCACCTTCATATCAAACTTACATAAAGAAATCCCCCTGTGAAGCAAAAGCCTTACAATGGATTTTATAGAACGTAGTCTCTTAGACAGCCTGCAAAGCAGTTTCAGCTCCTGCTCTGTGTGCTGAACTAAGTGCTTTCAAAACCATCTCTGCAGGCATTCAAAAGAAAAGCAGAATTGGAAGCAGTTAATTTTCCTTCCTGTTCAAGAGGTGGCAGTGGAGACACAGCAGTGGAGGAATGTTAGCTGGAATTTAAGTGGTTTATCAGAGAAGGGTAAAATCAGGAGAAATTCGCTGGCCATGACCAGGTTACGTAGCACAAAGTGACAGTGTCTGGCAATGGCCATTTTTAATCAGGAATGAGGTGAAGAGCACTGAAGAATCAAACTAGCAAAATTTAGTCCTTACAAAACTCAGGAAATTCATTTGAGTGTGGTTACAGCTACTTCTGCTGTCAGCCCTTATGGTATTTACTTTTGTTTATGTGAGATATATCCTTCTTTAATTAGACTTGCAACGCCAAATGGATGCACAGCTTGTGGAGTGAGTAACACACAATGCAACAATGTTTTAGATTGCTTTGTACCGCAGAGTACATTGCAATTCAGTGTTACTGTGCTGCTGGGACACATTTGTGAGTATACGAAAAGATACATTCAAACCACTTCCTTCAAAATGCAATTTTGTAAGGTCCCTCTTTCAAATGCTTTACCACAGGAGGTGCTCCCTCCTCACAGCAGCTCTTCAGGAGACATAGATCTCACCCAGTTTTCTCATTGTGTGGATACGAGATTTAAAACAAGGGTCGTCTGTCTTGCCCAAAGCCTCAGAAAAACTTAGAGCCAGAAATTCCTGGCTTTCAGTACTTCCAGTGCTGTGCTTGCTTTCTCTTAATTACAGATGTATTGGTTTGGTTTTTCCTCCCTCTGGTTAGTGTCAGACGGTGGCTGATTAGCAGTTGTGCTTTGCCTTTAGTTGTTTATGGATTTCTACAGTTCCATGGTTTGATTTTTATACTGACAGAGAGATTTTCTTAGGTTCCCTTGACTGTGTGGGAGCAGCTGCATCTTTGCTTGGGGGCTCAGGGACAGAGTAATAACAATACTGTCTCTTTATAAGGGACTGAACTGAATGGGGATGGAAAAAATACCAAGAGCATTTCTAAGATTCATCAGGCAAAATATATTATTAATTTCACAAATCACTGTAACTACTGATCAAGGAAGCCAGTGTCCCAGATTGTTGTGGCATATGTAAATTCAAAGAGATAATAGGAGCTTGGATGTGTGGATCAGCAGGAGGGCAAAATGAGAACCCACTGACAGTTGTACTTCCATTCCACTGGAGTTTATTTTTATAAAGGAAAAGTTTAAAATAGATTTTATTAATCTTTTTTAGATTATGCAGTAGAACAGAAAAGATTCAAATATTCAGCCAGGTGAATGGCTATGGCTTCGGGACCTGTTTTTCCTTGTTAGAGGGTTACTAGAATTGTTCTTAGAAAGGCAGTGACCCAGAACCTTTGTGTGAGCATGGGCACTTGTGTTCCTTCCCGTGTGCAGTGGGGAGCAGCTGTGGGCAGGTGACACCATGGTTCTCTCGGAGCTGTGTCCAGTGCCAGGCTGGAACAGCCTCCACTGCCCTCAGTGTGTCCCCTTTGTGCTCAGGGCGATGGGGACACTGTGCCCTGAACAGCTGGCAGCTCACCAGGGACAGGGAGTGTTCCCTCCTGTGGGCACTGGTTTCACTTTGGTGAGACATGGGCCAGCTGGGATCACCGTGGGCTGAGCTGAGCTGACCCACTCCCTTTAAACTGAAAAGCTCACAGGGATGGTTGAAACTTGGACTTTTCTCACACTCTGTGGCACAACTGGGCCTCCTGAGGATTGAAGTGTTTTAGCCTAATAAAGCATTGGGGGCTTGACATGGGGAAGCCTGAATAAACCAGAGTTTACAGGAAATTCAGCCAGATGACGCAAGAGTTCCTTCTGGCAAGAGCTCTGGCCCTGTGAGTAAGAACTGTGCTGAGACAGGAGCTGCACGTCCCACTTCTGCAGGCTTTGGAGTCAGTGACACCACTCACATGGAGCACTTCTCCCTTGGTGACAACAGGCAGGACCAGCTGTGCTGAACAGCAGCTACACACTCACAGAAGCATCGTGGTGCAGCTGCCAAATGTTACAGCAAGGAAACTCCACCACTTATGTCTAAACAAGCTTCACCTCTGAGCCTCTTCTTTATTTAAAAGAATTTTAAGCTGCTTGAACCAAAGATATCTCTTACTGTACATTGCTACTGAAATGGGTCCCTCATCTCAGTAGTACCTCTCAGTTTATTATTTCTATTGCCATCAGCAATACAAATATTAAAAGAACACATTTAAACATCAGTTGTACCACAGAGTTTTATAGAAACAAACTAAAAATACTCAGACCCAATCTCAACTTTTTCCACCTATTATTATGAAGTTTTCATTCTACAGCTCTTATTTGGGAAAATATTTTATTATGGGAACTGTGAATCTGCCTCCTTTCCTGGCAGTGCACGTGCAGTGCAGTGTTCTGAATGTGTGAGGATGAAGAGAGAAGCAGTAAAGTGGAAATGAGAAAGAGCAGAAACCACAGGTTTCTGCCTACACACACATTCATGAATTGTTGTGCAGAGTCAGGGACATCTTTGTATTTTTAGAGTTTCAAAGCAATGTGAGTTTCTTCACAGCCTATCCTGTAGATTTGCAGTTGCTGAAATCTTTACTACATATAAAACCAAAGAAAAAAATCCACACAGTTGAGCCTTTTTTTTTTAATTATTATTCTTATTTGACACTCACATTACAAAATTTAGAAACCATAGACAGTTCAGGCAAACTGTTAAAACACAGTATAAATTAGGGGGGTTTAATATATAAATTCTATACATAGGTAAGTTAGCTGGAACATGACTGACAAAAGGATTTCATAACAATCTTACCACAACTGTATAAAAAGGCATGGGAGCAGGATGGGCACTATCATCATGAATGCAGGTTAAGACATTTTCCACAACAGCTATAAAGCGTAACAATGACCATGCTATTCTCGCAGTGTTTATGTGGGCTACAGGATGCATATTACCAATAACATTTTGCAAGATCTATGTACAGTCACAAAATCATAACAGCCACTTTCAAGTAACTTTACTGTTTCCTGCCTGTGCATTTAATAAAGTGTTGGTGTTTGTTCTGGGAACTTCTGACAAAGCTACGTGGTTTGAGTATTATGGATGAGTTAAATGCTGGACTCGATGATATTAAAGGTCCTTTCCAACCTAAATGATTCTACAATTTTATGATTCTGTGGTAGAGGGATTTCAGTGTGACCTGAAAATGCTAATCACAACATAAATTGTTTAATTTAATGAGATACAGGAAAAGCACAGTTCCTCATTGCTAAAACTCACATGATTAATATATACCACTCTTTTAAGCCATATTTCTTTCTTAGCTTGATTCTTTTTAAAACCTAAAGTAATAATTTAGTTCCCATTTATCTAAGCACAGGTGTAAAAAGGAGTAACACCAGAAGAAATGTAAAACTAAAATTTGGAAATCTTTTTGGGCTAATTTGTTGAAAGGACATGCTTCCCAGGTAACCCTGAGCCCGTCACTCAACCTTTGAATTTCTCAGTCTGAAAATAAAGACAGTTCTATTTACTCATTTTTACTCTTGTACACATTTTAGGTCTGTGACTAAATAGTATCATTCTTATAGTTTTAGAATACTGTGTTCTTGGAGTTTAGGTTTAAGATAGTCACTGTTGCTAAAAGTGAAAAAAATCTTAAAATCTGATTTTCCACCTTTATAAACTGAAGAACACTTTCTAAGAATTCTGAAACCCAGAGGATCATTTATTTTCCACCTATGCTGTGTACTAGTAATGGTGTTTTTACAGACAGACCCCTAAGGGAAATACTTGTACATTTGTAAGAATCAGACTTTGAAACACTTCAATTTAATAGCTCTGTGTGTGCATCTTTCACTAAGTTTTAATAATTTGGACAATTGTACTGGAACAATTCCTTCTGGCTCAAGGCAAGGACAGACAGTAAGTGATAACTCAAGTCGGGCTGCTAAAGAAATACAGATGATGTCAACAGTCTAAACTACAGCCCCCATTTTCTCTATTCTGTTTGCCCACACACCAATCATCAAAAAAACATCATATGTTCATTTCAAAAAGACTGGAATTTTAGGAGGATAATTAAATAATGAAAGCAGTGATATAGTACTGACCAGTAATACTTCACTGAGGAAGTCATATTTCTCTGAAAGGTAGCTGGAATATGGAATTTTCTGTTCAGAATTCCATTAGATGAGCTTTGTACCTTTTAGAAGGAAGGCTTCTTACAAATATTTAACATGTAGGACTCCTGAGTTCTGAACTCTACTGCATTCTAGGAGGCCTGGGAACATTGCTGCACTGCAATATTAATCTGTGTTGGCAGTTTTAAGGCCACGGGGAGGAAAAGGGAGAAGGACTCCTATTCTGTTATGACAGATCTAGAGTATGAATACAGAGCCTTTTGTATGGCAGAGAGCTAGAAAAATGTTCCTTTGGCATTTTGCAAGAGCTGTTTATGGAGCAAAATACCACTTCTGTGGAGGGAAAGGCATCAAGGGAAGAGCGAGCAGTCTAAGCCACTCTGGGTTTACAGCACTCCAGCCTGTGCTGGCCACGAGCAGGGCAGGGGATCTAGGCAGGAGTTACTCACACTTAGCTTTTTCCTGCAGGCTGTAGCCTGATTTTCAGTGTCTTGCACCTGTGCAGAGTGTATGAAAAACCACCCATACAAGGTATTTGCTCCATAGCTACACTTGCATAATGTAACAATGCAGGATGTGAGCCTTAGCTTTCATGTACTTAGTATTTTTTGCATATCTGAAAATATACAGAAAGAATTGTGAAAGAAATTAATACAAACCAGATGAAACTCCAGATCTGTTCCATCTAAAAAGGTAACTTGTTCAGCTGTTCACAGAGCAGGGAGCAGTGGTTTCAGGGGAAGGGACATGCTCTAGCCAATATTAAAATTATTGGTAACATTTTCTGCACCAGTATTTCACTGTTTTCTCTCCTGCCTTCGCCTGTCCAGGTGCCATTGGTATTAATAGAAGATATTTTGTTCCACTCTGCTGCCATGCTGTGAAATATGAAAGTTAACAACCATCAAAATATTTCTCATAATTTAAAAATACTTATTTTTCCATGTTGCTTAGATCTTAAAATCTCTGTCAATTAAATAACAAATTCTTCACTGTTTTAAGTCCACTAGTCAAATTTTGCTCTCACACATGAATTAATTCACTGGATCAGATTTAGTCCTTGAATTTGCTACTGAAACTTCAACAATGTCAAAGAAAACTTTTTGCTAAGGCTGGATTTTCACCTTATTAAGTGCACCTCCCATCTCAGAGTTGCATCTGGCACAGAGACTACACCAGCTGTCACTACAGTTTAATACCTATGAATAACTAAAAACTGTACTACAATTAATAATTGCAGGACTGCTCCAAAGCCCATCAAAATTAATTGGAGTTTTTCCTCTGGCACATTGCTGTGCTTGGAATCACTCTCATTCCATGGAACACAGTCACTGCTAGGCCAGAGACTGTTAACTGTGTAACTATTTTTCATTGATATGCATAACTATCTTTTCTACTAACATGTCTTTTTTGTTGATAATTCCAATTACATATTCAGTGATCAGAGCTCTGTTCTAAATGTGATTTACAGTCATGTGCAAACCAGTGCTCAGGTGCTTTAAGAAAAGGTGCATAAACTATTGCAATAAAACATGATGAAATAACCAAGATATCAGAAAGGGACAGGCTTAATTTCAAGTGAGTGATTATCTTATCACCACTGACTACATCATAAAATATTCTTGAGCTGGGAAAAATATCTCTACATTTATATTGATTTTTATTTGAAGTGCTTTAGCAGCTGTCCACACTTTTAAAGTGACACCTCAACAGAAGCTGAGATCATGGTTTGCTGTATCCATATGGGGAGCTTTAGAGATGTACAACAGGACTGTGTTCATTGCCTAAGAGGGAATAATGATAGTCTAATCAGGCTACTTTGGTGCACAGGGTTTTTGAGTTTCTGCCCTGAAAATTTAGTCATGCCCATCTGCCCTACATCCATGCACCTTTAATTCAGTAATGTGATTGATGCTGATGTGAAATTGAGGGCAACATTGTATGATTAAGTGTCTCTTGAAAGGCATTGAGCAAGTTCATCTACTGACTTCACACAAGCTGAAGGCACACAATTCCCTCCTTGCTTTCCACTGAGCTTTGTACCTAGCCCTGCACTGCAGGATGGCACACTCAAGAAATGAAAAACTGGGACTTTTGCTACTATTCTGATTACACTGGAAGAAGTGCAGAAGGGATTTCATGTATTTGGGTCTTTTAAAATACTGCTGTATACAGAAGCTAAGTTAATGTTTCTGCAAGACTGTGTCATATTCACATCCTAGCAGCTTACAGCTTTGATACCAACACTGCAGACCTACAGGTCTAGTTCTACTCTGTTCTCTGTGTAGCATTAGTTCAAGAAGCTGTCAGGGAGTGAATCCACTGAAAGAAGCAGAATTAGAAAGTCACATTACTACTGATAACTTGTCTAGACGTTGGCCTAATGACTGCACACCTTACAGTGGCTTAGTGCTTGGTGGGAAGTGATCCTGCTTTCTTTTCAGCATGGCAGGAGTTCTTTGTGCCTTTATAGCAAGAAAAATGGATTACTGGCCATGATTATGTTCTCGTTTTCATATAATATTAATATATTTTTAGAAGAAATCTCTTGGCCAAATTGTCATTCTTTGTTTTCAGTTGTCCTGGTGCTTGTTGGTGAAGCAAGGCTCTAACCACACTCCTGCCAGGAGCTGTTCACCCTGGTTAGGCCGCAGCTCAATTAGAAATGCAACCAACAGCTGCAGCTTAAGGCTCTCATTGTTTCTGTTTAATAGGACTTCAGCTATGAAATTATGAGCAGACAATCTATGATTCCTGGAGTCCATTTTTAAAAGCACTGTCTTCTCATTTTGTTGTTTTGCACTCTCATCTCCAAGTCATTTTGCAAAGAGCACTGAGTGTCTCTGGAGATCACATACTACAGATTAATGTGCCACACCTCTATAAAACAATAATTTCCTCACTACTCCCCAAGAGATGAGGATGTTTAGCACCTCTGAAAAAAGACCTTTTGAATGTGTGACTACATAAAGGCTTAAGAATAATTTAGTGCTTCTGACAGTCCCACTAAGCCCTTAATACCCACCTAAATCTGACCTTTATGCTTCCATTTTAAGCACTGAGGTTTGAAAGTTTTGGACTACAAAAGTGGTTTAGTTTGCAACAGTGATAAACTTTAGGAGAGGTAATTTACTTATACTTTAACTTATACTTCCAAATTCATGGCAGGTGCCCCAAAATATACGGAATTATAATGAGAAATCACATTTTAATTAATGTGTCACACACACAATTATAAACTCATCTGTGCCAGCCTCTAGTGGCTCATTAGAAAAGAAGTGAGGATTTCCATTTTAAAAAGGAGGTTTTAAGAAAGGGCCCATCCACCTGCACTGGATTTCAGATAAACAAAACCCCCATATTTCCACTGTGAAGTCACACTGTGCCTGCTAAAAAGATGCAGATAGTAGGGAAAAATGACCATTCAGCAAACACACTTAAACATTTTCATTGTTGTAGATATGTTTATGGTTATTGCTCTGAATTCATCTGAAATTTAACAGGCTTTTAATGGCTTCATTTTGGAAATGGTTCTGCCTGAAGGAACAGCTATATGTGTATAGTTTCTCTGTATAGCTCTCAGCTCATGTACAAAAATTAACAAACAGCAGATTCACAGTATCAGCAGAACAGTCATCATTCCGTGGCTGCAATGATGCTGTACCATCTTTATGCTTAGTTCTTCCATACAAAACTTGAATAAACACATGAGAGTTTTATGTCCCCCCTGTTTGAATTCGTGTGCTGATAGATCTACAGGGAAAGGAGACCTGAAGTTCTGCCTCAAGTCTCTGTTTGCAAATCCAGAAGAATCCATCCTGCTCAGCTCAGCAAGCACGAGAGCAGTGGATTTGGTGAGACAGACTGGGCTCCCACAGGCCATAACCCAGCACAGAACTGCTCTGCAGACACATCAAACCTGCAGTGCACCACACAGAGCATTCTCAGGCTGCTGCCCTCAAATGCCAGCCTGCCAATGCCTCCATGTCAACAGCTCACTCAGGCACAGACAACTCTGAGGCCTGGCAGAGGGCAGGAACAGTTCCAGTTTTCTGGTCAAATAGGCCAACACTGCCAGGTTTTGTGATTACCCTAATTTTTCAAAACACTGCAGCCACTTGGAATCATGCTGTGCTGAAGTAAAATTATTACTGATTTCAAAGAAAGGGTTACAACCTTCTCTTGTAGGGAGAGAAGGACTGGAACATCTGAAAAGGTAGCACCAAGTCAGTAATAAAAATGCAATGTTCAGTATGATGTGGCATTTAGATTTCATTTAAGCTTTCTGAGATATTTTCTTGGGCATTTAGGAACATTCCTTCCACACACAAACAATAAGTCTACTGTTAGGGCTTAGTTTTGAATCTAATATAGTTCATTATCATTTAATATATCTATTACAGTAGCACCTTGATTATTGTACAACTTTAAACACAAGACATAGTCCCTATTTCATATTATCTGTAAGGAAACGGTGAACTTTACATCCTAAAAGTAAAAAATACAAAAATGGTTATCTGCTCATGAATGACAAATTCTTTAGTGCATTTGTTCCA
Source organism: Notiomystis cincta (assembly GCA_013398075.1). Classification (NCBI taxonomy): domain Eukaryota; kingdom Metazoa; phylum Chordata; class Aves; order Passeriformes; family Notiomystidae; genus Notiomystis; species Notiomystis cincta. Next base: position 199,967 of record VZRX01022447.1, on the reverse strand, counting down.
GTCTGAAAACCTTTGTCCTTTTTAAAGCATATGTGTGGTTGCCAAGTTCAGAGCAATTACCCCCTATCCTCCTAAGTATCATGTTGCAAAATAAACAGTACTGTGTTAACTGGAACCTGATAGAAATGGTAATGCAGTACCTTTTTTCTTTGAGTGTGATAAAACCCCTTAAAAGATGCAACTCAGCATCAATAAATGTAGGGAATACACTACATACATTAAATAGAGGTAAGTTGAGTCCAGAGTAATTTGCTTCTTCATTCAACCTCAGAAGTGATGGGGGTGTCTTTAAGCAGCACCGTCTGCCCTCTGTGCCCTCCTCAGATCCACGGTAAGGAAAGCACCAACAGAAGAGGAACTAAGCAACAGTCACACTCCGGGTTGTTCTCTGTGAAAGTCCGTGGGTCAGGACGCTGCTGCCCTGCTGACGTGGCCTATTTGTGACAGACTTGTATGAGAGCAGTGCCACTCCTCATCCCTGCAAGCTCATACCTGCAGCAGTCAGTGCTTTGTTCAACAAGGCTGGGGGACTGCTAATGCAGGATTCAGTTCTGTTTTCTTCACTCAGCAATTAACCAGATTGCTGTTGTGTCTGTCTTTGATTTAATTTTACAATCCTCAGAGGTTTAAAGAACCGCTGTCTGAAGCGCCTGCTTCTGAAATACTCTTGTGTATTTTTGCTTTCCTTTTTTATACTTTTCCATTCTCTGTTGCAGTACCATGATTCTCCTGCTCCTGGTTTTCTTGCGTTTTCCTTCAGAGGCAAAATTACAGTGATCCTGACGCAGTTTGGGCACAGCCACAAATAGTCTGTTTGTCCTTCCTCTCTCTGTCTCATACTTAGAAAAGCATCATTGTGCACACAGTTCTGTTGATTTCAGTGGATGAATCCAGTTCATCCATCATGTTAGGCAGTCAAAAAAGCCCAACAAAAAAACTCAAATAAAAGAAATTGTCTAAATCCCAAACAGGCATCTTTGGAATCAGTAGTGCAAAATGTTTGCGGATTTCTTTTCCTTGACCTACTGCAATAATCTCTCAATCTTCAAGTCTTTCCTAAAATAGTGGATCTGAAAATGTAAAACATAAGCACAATGAAAAAAAAAAGCAAATTTAAAGGTTGGGGTTGTTTTAATCACTCTCTTCATATTCTCACATCAAACCATCATACATCTTTTAGAAGAGCTGTAAACTGTTGGAAGATCCAGTTAGCCTGGGGCATTCTTCATCTGCATCAGGCTTTTGCATGGGTACAGCAAGCTGAGGGTATTCTTTACATAAAGGATAATTTGAGATTAAAATGAGCTTTTATCAGTGCAGCCCCAGCTCTGCAAATTAGTTTTAAGTGGAAGAGACCTCCCTCAGAGGTCACAGTTTAAATACCTGCACCTCACAAGCTTTGGTATCAATGCAGATGTTTTGAGGTACTTTAGAAATGAGCTGATAAATGAAAGGTTACCTTAAGGATTTCCACCTGTCTTTTTCTGTCTGGTTTTCTGGACTTTCACTTTCATAGGAAGCCAGATACAAACCTGGAAATGGTAAATAAATGGTTATTTCCAATAGTATGGGTAACCTCCATCCCTCTGCATTCTTTTATGTCCTTTTGTACCACACAGAAAGAGAAATTTTAAAACTTCATGGTCCATCAGGTAGCTGATAATCAGTGGGACACTGCTGTTTAGCTCACATGTCTACCTTGGAAAGCTGCTGTGTTAATTTTGATGGAACAGTAAAGAGTCCCAGAGTTAAAATATGTTAGCATGACTTTCTCATAACAATATTAAGCAGTTGAATGGTCTCTGGTTTAGCATATAGAGATCTGTGCCCATTTCCTCCATCACAGCACTACTACTCAAGAGTTTATGAACATTAAAAGAGAGACAGTGAGAGCTGACACCTAAACACGTAAGCTTTTAAAAACTAAGGATATTCTCATTTAACTCAACTTTATGTTCCTCAATCTTTTTAAAGCTTATGGGGACATGGTACCTTAAATGCATACACAATACCCTTACCTTACAAGGTAAGAATGAGTTACAGAAACAAGGGAAGGAATGCAGTGGAAGAAAATAAATATGTCCTTTTTTTCCATCTGCAAATTTTTACACTGTAGGATGCATTTTATGACACCAAAATGAGTCTAGATTGTAGGGTCTCTACAGCAAAAGCTGGCAGTGCATTAATATCTCACTGTCTTCACAGAATCACAGGCTGTAATTTGTGTTCACACACATTTCCTCATTTGACTGTTTCATGATGGTTTTGTTCTTTAATGCTGGAATCATCTCAGCATTCAAGTCTGTGCTACAAATGCACTGTCTTTTAATATTCAAGTGTTGGCCACCACTCCTCCACATCGTGACGAGCACAGTACAGCTGCATTTCACATGCCACTGCTGCATCTCTCTCAGATATCCTCCCATCTTTCATTCAGGGCAGAGCTTTCTACTCTGCACTGCCCCTGGGTAAGGGGGGAGGCTTCCTGTGGCTTCTGCAAAGGGGATTTCACAAATGCAGTAGGAATATAGGGGAGGACATGAGGGAGAAAATCTGCAAACAATTAGTGGGTTGAGGTCACTCTTTTTTAAGTAGTCTGAAAACTGTACTTTTACCCTGACTTTCATTTTCTGTCCCTTTAGAGAAAGACTAAAAGAGGAAGAAATGCCTTCATCCTATCTCCTTTTGATACATATTACTTTATTAATTATCCTATTTTGGCAGTCATTCTTAGGATTTAGGCAAGATTTTAAAAGCAGTATTTTGCTTTCTGTAATAGTCTGTGAAATAAAAGCTGTCTGGTCTGATTACCTTGGATTAGTACAGAAAACTGCCTATAGAATGAAGAAAAAATAAGCCCACCACCAGAATAGCTTCTGGGAAGGTTGCTATAGACAATTCTGTGCGTGACAATGTATAGAGAGGCAGCTGACACAAACCAATATGAAGTGACACGGTCTGACATGCTGGATACAAAACTGACAAGGGCAGATAAGTATAAAAAGACAATCAGAGAAATAATTTCAGAACAGGGCCTTCATAGCAACAGCTGAAATTAATAGAAAAGGTTTTCTTAAAAATACTTTTCTGTAGATAACATGTGTCTTTGTTGTAGAGGAGGAGGTCAGCTGGACTCCATCGCCCTGGGCTGTGTTTACTGAAGAGATGACAGCGTTGGTTTGTGAAAGAGAGTAGCTCTGGTTCCATCAATCACAGAATGAGTGGCTAAGGGACAGCTGACATTCACAGCAGTCCATGACATGCTTGTGTGGCCTCTTTTTGTGATTACAAAAATAGGGCCACAATGGTAGCTTCTTAGACAGTGCCTCATAGAGAGCTATAGACAAGAGAAAAGCCATCAGGCAGCAGCTTTGTGTGCTAGAAAAGTTGTATTTGCAGAAACACATTGCTAGACTGGGGATAAACAGGCTTTTTGGCAGGAATGCTAGGAAAGAGCTGGGATGGTCAGTGAGAGAGATCACCAAAGCATGGATCAGATGTTAATTACTAGTGATGAAGAGAGACATTTTCAGTGATTAGTGATTGTATGATTGTACAGTCTTACCATCTTCAGTAAAAATGGGAGCAGTGTGCAAGTAGTGGATGATGTTAGGGTCTTGCTCAAATGGACACTCCACTTGCTTCCATGTTATAAATTCTCCCACTTGCTTAGCCAGTTCCAGAAACTTCTGTAAACATAAAATCATTCCACTCAAATATAGTAAGTTTATCTCATAGTCAGTGTCTGCACTGAAAATTGCAGGCAAATAGTCTCAGACAGTCCCTCAGCTATCAGAACAGGATAGGTAAAAACATTTTTCAGATCTTACTTCAAAGTTGACGTGTCCATTTGGAAGGCGATTAGCACATCCCTCATTCAAAAAATAAATGTCTTTGATCAATAGGCTGAAGAAGGGGATCACAATCTGTGGAGAGAAATGACATAACCATTATCTTTTCAGTTCACTATTTTCTCTGCATGAAAGAACAACTCAATCAGGAGAGATGAGAATAAAGAAGTATTAACTTTTCGGTGTGCTGTGCACTTAAAAAGCAGTACAGCAACAGGCAGGCAAAAGGGCAGCAGTGTCTAGAGAGACCTTCAGCTACCAGGAGAATATATGCTGAGATGAAAGTGAACTGAACACAATGTTCACTGAGCAGAATAACATGACTAAGAAAATGCTAAAAGCCCAGTTTATTATCAACAGTATCACTGTCTGATGACAACATCAGACAGCAAAAAGCGAAATAACATTGCAGAACTCTTCCTTTTCCTGTTGTGTCCTTATAAGCAGAGATGTTGAACACGCAAATCAAGCAATTTGAACACAGGTGGGAACCAAAGAACCAACACTGTCCCTGGACAAGGAAAGACAGAATGAAATTTGATGACCAAGGACTTGTCTACAAACAGTTAATGAGGAGCTGTTTCATTTTTCAGCAGCTCCATGCATGGCTACCTCTTGAGGCATGTAATTTCCTTTCTGGTGCCTGATTAGTACAACCTGCTTCTCCAAATTAACCTGCAGACAACAGGATTGAAAATATTAAGCTGGTTGACAGGAAACTGCCAACAGTAGCCAGAAAGACCATTGTAGTTCTCAAAATTAGCCCTGGCCATCATCCAGGGCAGAGTGGCATACAGCAGTGATCCAAGCCTTCCCTCTAACCCATCAGACTTGGGTCATAATTTGCTATAAAAGAAGTCTGTTCTGGGTAGGACTCTTGAAATTGATGGAATTACAAGCAGGGACAAATGAATTTGATGCCAGATGTTTTACAGCAGAAAGCATTAACAGGGGTCCTGAAGTGCCCTCCTCAGAACCTTAGCGGAGATCCAGAGTGAAGCAGACTCCCTCAGGGTCCTTTGTCTCACAACTCAAATGGAAAAGAAAGATAACACAAAGGACCAGTCCACAAAAGCTGACTCCCAGGGCTCTGGGATTCGACAGTCAAACCTCAGTCTGCCCACCTCTCCAGCAGTGACACTGTGACAGCAAAAGGCCACTTGGGGGGGTTGAGCTGAAGGCCAGGAGCTGCCCTGTGAGGATTTTTCTGTGGCAGCAATGTCTGTCTTTTAAATCACCAAGAACAAACTTAACCACCATGAACATAAAGGAAAATACACTGCATGGCAGTGTCCAAATGTTTCCACTGGTCTGTTTGGATTTTAACTGAACTGGAGCTTATTAAGCAGCACCAAAGCTAAAGTGCCTTCATGGCAAGCAAGAACAGCCAAGAGAGCAATCCTTTAGTTAAGTATTGTTATTCCATCTCATGCTGTACATCAGCTGTAACAGGATATGAAATGGACCCAGAACAGGATTGGCAGCTGTTATTTTCCAGTCCACAACACTGATGCTACAATGCTGTGATGCTACAATGAGTGTGAACAAGCCATAGAAGTGAAAACACTGAGGCAAGGAGTCCACAAGCTACTGCCAGTGAAGCCAATTTCTGTTCCAGCTAAAATACCACAATCAGCTTTTAAAGATCTGCATCTCTGCTGGCTTTCTTATGGGTCAGCCACAGAAAAACTCTGTCATGTCACTGCAGCAGCCATAAAAAAGCCTGGACTGACACTCCAAGAGCCTGTCCTGATACATATCCTGATACATGTCCTGATACTTATCCTGATACATCCCACAGATAAAGCTCAGGAATGAAATCAAAGCACAGCCTATCCTCCCAAAATGCTGAGCCCTCCTATTAGGGTCAAGGTGGAGCAATTTCTAGCCAAACTGAACCAGGTGTGTTTCAGGATTTCTTTTCACATTACCCAAACTAGATCAATCAACCTGCAGTAAAGAACACAACTCACTCTATGTGGTTTGTCTTCTACCAAAAATGATGATGGTCTTAAAAGGTGGAAAGATACAAAGAGCTGGAGCCAGACACTGATCCCCAGTTAGAAATCACTGCCAGGTTCTGTCTACATATATTTTTGCAGGCAGATGTGAGCTTGCTCTGCCCTGCTCCACTGCCTGGGAGCAAGGTCAGCACCATTAGTGGTGCTAAACATGAAGGAAAAGCCTTGCTGAGAGGAAAGGTACACAAATGTGGGCTGAATGCCAGGCTAATACAGCTACAGAGCCCCCAGTCAGCTCAGAACATAGCAGAGCTCCTTCTCATCTCATCCAAAAGGCACCAAAAACATACCCAAGGATACCAATTCTCTACACATTTCCATGGAAATGCTGTATTTTGGTGACCATTTATTTCCCCAATAAAAATATATTACCCTGTATGTTTTGCTTTCCAAATTTCTGTAGGAAAAACAACAAAAGTGGTTACAATTATACTCTAATACTGGCTTGACTCCAGGCACTTTGCTGGCATAAAACCTGGATTAGTGCCAGAAACTCATATTTCTCTCCATTTTTATCCCCCCTCCATGCCATCCAACCCACCCACATGCTGAAGGACAATTGCCTCCTGCAGAAAGAAAGAAGCTAATGAGCTCCGACGTGTTCTTGCTCCACAGTATCAGACAGCAACAACTCTCAGTGCTGTGCTGTACATGCTCCCAACATTTCAAAGCCAGACATGCCATGAGTACAGTGCACACTTTCCCAGTGGAATGACTTCATTTTGGAGCTGTCACAGGTCATTTGACTACACAGACAAAACCAGACTTACTTACTAACCAGTACACTCCTCTGCAAGCACAATTCAGTTTGAAGATAAAAATTTTCTTCAGAGGTGACTTTGCTATGAGTTTGCCAAGAAACAATGCAATATTTTCTATCAAAAGAAGTGATCATGTTCTTTTGGATGTGTTCAAATTCATTAAAACAAATAAATTATCATCTTGTTTATAAAAACTCCTTAATCCTACAGAAAGCATTACACAATCTGCTATATCTGACACTGTAAAATACCCAATATGAGTAGCTACCAAATCATATCCATAATGTTGTCTACACAAGAAAAACAGAATATGGGCTCTTTCTGATGTAAAATAGATTCCTTTCAATCTAATAACCTCTCTGCCATCAGTATTAACCAGCTGGGGGTAGAGATATGACAGAGATTGCTAACTTCACAGGAAATTAAGTCAAACAATAAAGCAACTGGTTTGAATGTCTATGATGGTTGCTGCAGAAGAACTAAACTGCAAAAGCATTTCAGACTGACAGGTCCTTGCTGCAGTGCGTGAGAATTGAAAGAATTGCTTTTCCAGTCACAAACATCCAAATCATCTCTCCTTTGCATAGAGAAATGCTTTTCAGAACAACTCAGTGTACTCCCATTGCAGCTGAGTCAGCCTGCCACCAGATGCTGATCTCATTTCACTGTAAATGCTGTGAGATTCCATTAGCTTCAGCAGATTTACATCAAATTTACAGGGGTGTGAGATTAGCATCTGGCCAGGCTCCTCTAGTGAATGAATACTAAACTCCATATTGTGCTTGTTCATGCAGTGTCTACTTTAGCTTTGCCATGCTCAGTGCAGAAATTACCCATTTATGACTCTGGGCAATTGCAGTGTAAAACACAAACCCTCTTTCATATAATAAAAAATAAAGAACTGAATGAAGGAATAAGAAAATTAACAAGAAACATATCTGGGCACAAAAAAGGAGGATCCTACACTCTAACATCTTGTCAATCTGATTTTTGCAGCATCAGTGACATGTCAGAAAGCTCCACATCTGCCATGAACACTGATAAAACACTTCAATCCTTGCTCACTGAGATGGCAGCAACAACTAAATGAAATGAGGACAGAATATCACCCCAAATTGGCTGCAATGGATTCAGACTAGACTCCCTTGCAGGACTTGTGGTAAATCATCTTTCCCTAATGCAAATGGAGATCCACCTCATCTCCACTGCTGTGCCCTTTGCTCTCTATCTCACCTCACACATCACACAATAGGGGCCTCTTGCCAGAGCCTTGGGGTACAGTTGTAACAAAGCACAGCTCCACCTGCGTCTGCCAGGCTCTATCACCAAAATAAAAGTAATTTCAGTCTGGAATATCTGTTCAATCAGATTTATCAATCTAAACAGTGTGAATTTTCCAGGGGTGTAGACACACTTGCAACAAAGTCCTCCATGCTGTGTGTCCTGCCTTCTCTAACCCTGCAATGTCTGACAGCAAGTCCACGAAGATTTGCTTTGATCCTATCCAGACTCTTTCAATCACATTTTTTTTTTCACATTTTACATTTCCAGTTGCATCTTGAAACACACAGGCCTTGCACTGGTGACCCATGGAAGGGAGAAGAGCATCTGCATCGAGTGTTTGAGCCACTGACTCCCAGGAGAGATGCAGCCCACCCCTGTGGAGATGGATGGACGTGGTCACACCCACCTTCTCCCTGTTGCTGTGTGCGGTGAGGGACCTGTGAGCAGCTCCCCGCAGCGCTGTCCGGTAGTTGTAGAAGTTGCCAGTAGGGTCCATCTGGTGCTACATGCACAAAACAACACACTTTGGTTAGAGAGTGCCCTGGGCCCTCTAAAGAAAACTTTACACTCATGGGCAGCCATGAGCAGAGCTGAGCCTCCATCTTCCAAATCCACATACCCCATGCACCAAGGATACAATAAGAGGTCTACAGCCCATCGTTCTTTATACCTTTGATTTTCTGCTAATAGTTTACTGAGCTTTTATGTGAAGAATAAGCACTGCACATTCTGTGTGTGCCAAATCCTGGAATCCTCAATACAAAATACAAGCTTGGGTCTTCACTCAACATCCAAGCTGCAGATTGGGAGCTTCACATTCAGCATTGTGTCCATGGCTAAACAAAACATGCATCAGTGAAAGCATGATGGTGTGCATATAGGCTCCTATTTTGGGTTTTTTTTTAATTCCTCTTATTTATTCAACTACTCTGAACTCCCACTGCATATCAGGAGCTTTACACCCTCCTCACTAGACCTGGGATATTTCAGCTTAGAATCAGGCTCTCTGCCTGTGAAATGCATCTCCAGACATCTCACATCTGGATAACAATGTAAAATTCCCAAACAAAAATATCCTGAATACAATAAAAGCAGTGCATCAGAAATTTATTTTTTTTTACCTCGAGAATGAAAAATTTGGCTGTTTTCACTTTTGACCAAGTCTTCTTTAGCCTGGAAACTGGACTCATATTCATTCCAGCTATGGATGAGAGAGAAAAAAAGAGTGCCATTGATAAGAGCTGGGTTTCCTTTTTCATCTGTGACAGCTGATGGAAGACCTGGTTAGAAGCTGTACTTACAAATGATTGCCATCAGTGAATTAAAATTCCCTATGTTAAAGCACTCTCGGGCAACGTCAATGAAGAATTCGATGACTTGTGCTCGCTGTTTCTTTTTTGCAGGCTGTAAATTAAAATAAATGAGTATCTGTAATGAGCATATGCAGAACTGGAGGTCATCCTGAGCATTTGTTCCATGCATAGCATGGCTTCATGCACAGCTTGGGCCATCTGCTTTCAGTCACTGGTCCTAATTCTGTTCCAGCAATCCAGTGAATGCTGGTGACTGGCAGCTTCTGAAATCAAAGCTTTCACTGCAGTAACACAGAAGAAATTCAGAGCAACTCCCAGCCCCAGTGACTGTCTCAGCACTGGAACAGGCAGCCCAAGCAGCCCTGAAGCAGAGCTTCAGCTCCCTGCTGGCCTCCCTCGAGTCTGTGGGCACACAAACACAGACTTTCCTAAGGGCAGGATTTCACACCCTTCTAACAGCAGCATCTTTGTCCCAGAAAGAGCTTGTTTCATTGCATTAATCCCTTTCCCCTCTTCTGTCCCTTTAGCAATATGGCCAGGCCAAATGATAGCATTTTAAATACACATTTTAATTGGACTGGCATCACCCTATCTTTTCCAAAGATGATCTTCAAAATGGTAATTCTTATGTGTCACAGGCTATCCAGACTCTTTAAATTATTACTATTCCTCCCTTCCACACCCTTTTCAAAGGGGAAAACAATTTCATTTTGATGGCACCAAGTTAAACAAACTAAACCCACTACCAAGGTAAGAAACAGCAGCCACAGCTACTACACTAATGGGCAGCAGGACAGAGAGCCAAGCAGTGGGAATTCACACACACAGCAGATCCTTAGGATGACAGATAACAAATATGGCTCCACTAGAATCTTTGCTGGCAGAAATCTCACAGGATTACTCCAGGCATTTTTCCCTCTCTTTTTCCCTGCAGGGTTCATTATTCCACACTGTGCTCCTACTACATCAAGAGAACAGAGCATTCCCCCGTGTGCCCCCGCCTGTTTTGCAATATGTTTGTCATTTATCAGGTTGCTTCTGCAAGTGCAACACTACTAAAACTTACCATCAAATGCTTAGCTGGGTCATAAGAAATAAATCCCCAGGACTGCTTATTAATATAAAATCTCAGAGCATCTTCAGGTATGTGGTAAAACACGGCACATACTTGTAACTTACCATGCAAATTTCTGTTGCTACGAGATAGCAGAGTCTGTTGAACCATTTCACATAGGCCTCAAGGTTACTTGTCTTCTTCTGTTCACTGAAACAAGGCTGGGAGGGGAAAAAGCACAGAAAGATGTAACTGTGTTCCAGTCAGTTACCTGATCACCAAGATAAGTACTGCACAGAGGTAATTACTGGCCACATGTCTCTCATGCTCATGGAAGACTCTGCATTTAAGGGCCCCTTTTAAAAATCCTGTGGGTGGCAGATGGGGGTTTAGCTGGGTGTGTCACACTGCACAATCCACACTGGTGTCCAGAAAACAGCCCCATTTTGCCTGCAGCAAGTGTTCACTGAGAGTCTGCACTGACCCTTGTTCACTGGGATATGAACAGCTGGGGCATTGCAGGGTTCTGACATCAACAAGGACATGCAGGCAAAATAAGACAGGCACAGTCTTCCACAACAGGCTCAGTTTGTGACTTTGATTCCAGGATTTCCTCCACCTCAGTAAATAAATCACCCACAGCCCTTCTCTGGAGGAGAGGGACCGAATCTAGTGAAGTGTACAAGAGATAAACAAGAGAAAACAAAGTTGTGGTTGATTATTTGTGGAAAAAAACCCCACTATTTTCCTCAGTGAGTTTTCAGAAAAGCAGGTTCTTAGCAACCAGCTGTGCCTGGATGGCTGTGCTTGAACAGGTCACTTACATGCCAGAGACACTTCACTGATAAGAGCCATTACAAGAAGTGTATATTTCACTTCTTTATATAAAACTTGACATAAATTCCTGTAACTGATGCAGGCTGTGTGAGCAGATACTTGGCTGAACTCTTCCAGTTCCTTTGTCATCAACAGAAAATTTGACTTCAAAGGGGTAATAGGGCAGTTCACACAGCCTGAGTATGTTGTTTGGGATTGTAAGAATTCAAGTGCTTTTCCCAGCTTTAAATTCTTAGACAGTACATCTAGGACACTCAGCTCTCTGGAGTTCGAGAGATTTGTCTGAACATTCAGTGACATCCACTAGAGGGTACCAGAGAATACTGATTTTTGTTTTATTAGGACGATCATTTCCCAGAGGTACCATAAACACATGCCACTAAGAGGAAAATCATAGTGCATGAGCAAAGATCCATTCATGTCAATGGGATCACCCATTTTATGTAAGGTAAACCAGAAGGACTAAGAGCCCCTTCAGAAATGGGGCTTAATATGATTCCCAAGGTAATTCAAAGTAAGAAAATATTCACCTGTGATTCTGTATACAGACGTGTTTAGAAACAGAAATCACAGTACCATGCTATGGAGGAGCAAAGCTTAACAGGGCTGAAATTCTGAGCCACCTTATGAATAGACTACAAACACAATAAAAGTGTATTTTTAAAGCATCTCAAAAGTAAATGTTAGCAAGCAGCATGTAAATATCAAAAAACCCAAAGGAAACCCAAATCAGCCCCAGTCTAACCAGAGTGGCTGCTTTTCATGTGCTCTGTTTCTTGTTCCCTATTACAGCAAAAGGTACACAAACCCCAGGTTTTGTTCTGAAAATGGGATTTCCATCTTAGAACTGTTGTCCTGTGCCAGGGTGTAAGAGCCACAGCTAATAACGCAAAACTTGTGAAAAATGTGCAACAGTAAAGTTGAGACAGACTGCTTCTTAAAGGTTAAGCTTTATAAATGGCAGCAATATTTAGCACCTCCCAAGCATCTTCCATCTGCAGCTCAGAATTCCTGATAAACATTCATAAGTGAAGCCTTTTGAAGCCCTCACGCAAGAAAGATGTTTAATATGAGCTCCAGCTGGAGGGAATTCAGACCTGAGCCAGCTCCCTGTGCTTGACAGGGATGTTCTTCATGGGTCACGGAATATGTGACTCCACATACGGTTTGTGCTGATCTGTTCAAAGACGTGTCCAGAGAAGGAGCTGGGGAAGGGTCTGGAGCAAAATCTGATGAGGAGCAGCTGAGGGGGCTGGGGGAGCTCAGCTTGGAGACAAAGAGGCTTGGGGGGAAACATTCTTGCTCCCTACAGCTCCAGAAAAGGAGGTTGTAGGGCAGAACAGGGTTTGGTCTCTTCTCCCAAGTAATAAGCAGCAGGACAAGAGGAAATGGCCTCAAGTTGTACCAGAAGAGGTTCAGATTGGATATTAGGAAAAATTCCTTTACTAAAAGGGTAGTCAGGCATTGGAACAGGCTGCCTAGGAAAGTGGTGGAATCACCATCCCTGGAAGTCTTCAAAAAACATATGAATGTGGCACCTGGGGACATGGTTTAGTGGTGGCCTTGGCAGTGCTGGGTTAATGGTTTGAGTTGATGATCTCAGAGGTCTTTTCCAACCTAAACTATTCTGTGATTCTGTGTACAATGCTCTCCCCCTGGGCTATATCTTGGCACAGAAGCTTTTCTAAATCAACCATGCAGAGCATGAAGAAAAGTTCCAGACTACCCCCACTTTGATCAGCCTTGCTGACTTGAAGCCCAGGTGGCTGAAATCTCACTCTGGCTGGTTTGGTATCTTGTGTTTCTGACACACATTTGCTGCTTTGGGGTTCCTTTCTAAAGAATGTGCTCAATGTCCAGAATACCTGGAACTCCATCTCTGCCTATTTCCATCATCCTGGAACAAACTGCAGAAACTCCTAAGTCAAAGAAGACAAGGGTCTAATGTTGTACATTCCATCCATCCATCCATCCATCCATCCATCCATCCATCCATCCATCCATCCATCCATCCATCCATCCATCCATCCATCCATCCATCCATCCATCCATCCATCCCAGCTGCTTTGGTGCTCTTTGTGCAGCACTACAAACACAGGTCTTCATGATACCTTTGGCATGCAATGAGGAAATTCAGCCATTGATGAATGACCTCAGTGGGAACCCATACACAGTTCAGGGGAAGAATTTTCCACCCTCTTTCTTTTCAGACAGCATGTGAAATCTCTGACTCTCCCTCTCCAGCTAGGAAGCCTCTTTCTTTATTGAGCCTGAAATGTTGCTTCAAACCTCAGAGGAATCAGTGGAAAGACTCCAAGTGGCTTTCATAGCCTTTGGATGAAGCCCTGACCAGGCACTCTGTTCCCTGTGGTGCTTTGGGTTAAAAACCATTGTGTAAAGAGAGAAGAGTTGATTCATGACGCACTGACTCACTGCTGTGGTGTCTGGGCACACACTGAGGGCATTACATCACACCCCGAGCCTTTGCTCCTTGAGCAGAGCAACAGACATTCCCTGGCTGTGTACAGCCACAGCCATCTGTCCCAGTCAAAGCAGGCTGGGAGGAACAAGCCCAGAAGCACATCAGGGTGCTGGCCAGTTTGTCACCAGGAAGGAATGGCAGTGACCTGCCAGTGCAAGCTCTGCCAACAGGTTCCCATCCTTGCCAAGACAGCACAGGGCACCACTTGGCCTGGCTCTGGCCCTGCTCTTGGGGATCTCATCACATCTGGACAAACTGTGGTCACAGGAGACACTTTGTATGTGGATAAACCATACCTTGGTGCCATCCAGCGGGTCTTTATGCACAAACGCCTGCACAAACTCCTCGGGTCCAATGTGACTTAGTCTTTCCTGTTGAGGGTAGGGGAGTGGGAAGAGAGAGGGAAAAATAAGAATGAACCCCAGAATATCTTCTGTTCCTCTTGGTAAGACATTGTCATTTTCTGTCAGCTCTGAGTGGTGTCACTGAGCTGGTAGACAGCCAACTAACCAGACATTAAAATTCATAATAACAATAAGAACTATGTCAGCATAAAGATATCATTAAAATAAGCCACAGTAGAGTCCCCTCCACTGTGCTGGAGGCAGAGGGCTTCATCTGGGAGGCAGCAGACATCAGTTCTGTGCTTGGTGCTGCCTCAGGCCAGCTGTGGTCCAGCATTGCTCAAAAGCCCTGTTTCCCAGCTGTTACAATGGCAATAATGCTGTTATCTGGTGTCCACAGCAATCCACTGCTCAGCTGCCCACTCAGGGCTCTGCCCTGGCTCCCTGCCCACTGACCCTCAGGTGCTGCCCTGGGCTGGTGGCTCTGGTCACTGAGTAGGGAAGGCACTGAGGATGCACATGACACATTAAAGGCTTTGCTTACATTGGAGAGTGTGCCAGGCACTAGGCAAAACAGGAATAAATAAAGTATCCAAATCCTTCTTAGTAAGAGAGGCCACCTCCAGCAGCTTCTGAAAAAAAGTGGCAGCTCCAACCACACACTGACCTTCCTGCCAGGCTTTTCACTCCTCTTTAACATGTTTATTAGGAAAATAAATATTTTCAGTAGGTTGTAGGCCACAAAGGTATCTCAGAGGAGGTATTTTGGAATTCCTACAGCCCAAACTTAGAATACTCAAGCAACAATAAAATAAATTGTAATTCTGCTCAAGGGAAAATTTTATGTCTACTCCTATGCTTTTTCTCTGGGCCTCTCACCTTAACACTGATAACTATATAGGGCTCTTACTAATCAATAATTGTTTTAAATAAGTAGCAAATAATTCTTACTAACAAATAAGCATCAGACAGTTTCAGTGCAGAGCACTTGATGTATCAGACATAGCAATAAAAGAGAAGGTAGAGAGCATTGATTACAGTACAGGGGAATTAAAATCTCTAGCTGCATCTGTTTTAAAAAGGCAGTGATGCCTCAGTTACAGGGAGTTTCCCCTTGGGAGACAGTTGTACTGTGGAAGAGGAAAAAAACAAAAGCAAGAAAAAAACTCAGTGCAAAAGGACTTCTATTCTCTGGCTTAAGTTACATAAAACAAAGAGAACCAAAGCTGCATGTTCTGAAAACTAACCACTGGACTTCCTGATAAACAGAAAATCAACTATCTTCAGAATTCCAAAGGCTGATTTCCTAATACTCACTCCAATCCACAGTGCATTTCATGTTTTGTTTTTCCATCCTTCCCCTCAAGGATGAGCAGTGTCCACGGGAGGACAGGCAGCAGGGCACCAGAGCAACCAGAGATCTGCAGATGGCAGCAATGTTTTATGTTCTTCTGTGCACATCCAGGAGGTCCACAGGAAGGACCTGACACTGGGAGAAGGATGTGCAGCACCACAGCACATCCAAGCTTTCAGCACTGCAATTTTTCCCACAAGAGCCTCTTTGGGAGCAGACTGCAGCCCAGCACAGGGGGAACAGCAGGACTTTGTGGGGGTGGTAACTGCACACCCTTAAATGGCCATGCAAAAATCCCAAAGGGAAGAATGAAAGCCACAGCAGACAACTCACATGCTTTGTGTATCTGGAGAAATGGATTTGAAATGCTAAAATTTCTTCCAAATTTATAAAAGGGTTGATGACCAGCCATTTCAATAGCACCTACAGAGCTTGTGGGGCTCTGAGCACCTTATAGAAGTGACATTCCTGGGACTTGACTTTGCTGGGATAGGATTCTCATTTCACAAATAAGCAAACTGGAGTTCAGTGCCCTGCTCCAAGCTGCACAGGGACACTCTGATACACAGTTTGCTTCCCAAGCATCTCTTAACCTGTCAAACCCTGCCTCCTGCTGCAGTGCTGATACAGCATGGGACGTGCTGCAGCAGTGCAGACATTTTTTGGTTATGTCTGGAATACATAGCAGCTGATGGCTTAAAATAACATCTCTGGCTGCAGAAGTTGGGAACCATTCCCACTTACCAGCTCCACATGTGTCAGCTGCTGAGCCAGGGTGTAAGGGTCACTGCAGACACTCAGGATTTCTCTCTGAATTGATGGAGGTTTAGTTTTAAAGGCAACCAGCTTATCAGAGACAGCAGTACTGATCTTGACAATCCCTTCTTGCCCATGGCTGAGGGTTGCAAGCTTCTGATTCAGGGCTTGCAAAAGCTGATTCATCTTTTTCCAGTAAGCCTGGAGAGACAGGGAGAGAAACATAAGCCACACAGAAAACTTGACGTAGGAGTGTTTTTTGTGCTAAATTTTCCTTTTTGAAAAACACTCCTAAGCCAGCAACAGGTTACCATTTTATTTCCAACAAGCCTATGTCAGAATAACCAGTTGGCCTAATTACAGTTCTGTGCTTTGGACACAGAGACTGCAGTCAAGAGAAGAGGCAGGCAGGACTGGTGGGTTGGGCTGGCACTGATACCTCAGATTCCTGCCAACATCAGGTTCAAAGGAGAGGCAATGCTACAACATGAGTTACTGCAGCTTTCTGGAGCACAGCAGCTTTTGGTACCTACATTTTATGTCAGCTACATGTTGGCTGAGAACGTTACCTGTTAATGGTGCCTTGTCAACTCTTATTTATTAGGAATAAGAAATGTTTCTAATGCTATTTTCTCCATCCTTTTGACCTGAATGCAGAAGAAGCCCACAGCTGCTTGCTACCCAGCTGGAGTGGCTGGAGCATTGTGCAGCTTTGAGTATTTAATATCCAAATGTTAATTGCTGCTGAAGGAAGCTCATATTGTATTCCAAGCACAGCCGTGTGCTCAGCAGGATCATCATTACCAACTTGCCCAGGTTGTTCTCAGAGCTGAAGCAACTCTTTACAGACAATGAGTGGAGTCTCTGGCCATGGAGGATGGGCAGAAAGAAGTGACTTCAACTCTTCACAACTGACAGATGCAGACATCACAGAACTGAGATCACAGAACTGGTGGATGGGCTCTGAGGACAAATGTTAATTGGAAATGTCTTTGGCTGGACTGTGCCTCACCACAAAGAACAACACACACCTGTGTCATGTCCCAAGCTGGATGCAGCTCAAGTGAGCCTTTGGGAAGTAACCCCATGGCTTAGATCCAGCCCCTGTCTTCAGGGTGTTGTGGCTGTGGACAGTCTTCAGTGTAGGCATTGACAGCGTTCATGTTTTAAGTGTTCAAGGAACCAGAAACCAGAGTCAGTGCTCTTCTCACCTGCACAGAATCCCATCTGCACAGTGGAGACAGCACCTTCTCCTACTTCACAGTGAAGAATAAATTCTCACATCTACTCTACCTTCGTGACAGGGTGGGAAAGGCTGGAGACCTGGAGAACATCCCAAGTGCTTCAACATTTGCCACAACACTTTGTAACTTTGATGTAGCTTTTCAAACAAAAGGTTTTAGATTGCTCTCTTGGACTCACGTTGCTCTCCTTTCACTTGAGGAAGATGCTCTCTTGTGCTGGGCTAGAACGTGGACCAGATAAGCAGGATGTAGTCAGGCTTTTTTTTGGTAAAATAGAGCTGTTAAGTCTGAAATGAAGCAAGCACCCAGAAGGCAGGAGGGACGTGTCTTGGAGAATGACAACACACAATTTATTTGGAATCAAATCCCAGAGGTGGAGTGAAAATCGAGTGAGGAAAATAAAAACCCACGCTTTCAGTTTTTATCTGTTACTGATATATATTAGCTCCAAGGAAGGCCCTTTTCATGTAAGTCCTCATGTCAACAGATGGTCACACTTTTGATTTACAAAGACTGTTCTGGACCCAAACTACTGACCACCATCTAAATATTTCTCTGTTTTACATCCAGGTGTGTTTGCAAATCTCAGCACAGCTTAAGAAGCCCTGTGAACACAATGTTATTTTTTAGTGAAAACTCAAATAGTGACAAATTCAGCATTTTGTGAACTTATTTTGTAAACAGGAAACTCAGGTTTTAATTTTGGGGGGGACAGCACTGAAAGCCAAGTCTTCTAATGAATATAAAACATCTGGCTAAAAGACTTAGCTGGAAGCCCAGCTCCTCTTTCTAAAAGGAGTTTGGATGAGAAATCTTGGGCCAGTCATGTCTATGCAGTATCAAATTCTTCACAGTTTGGATGAAAAGCCAAAAAGCCACATAAAATTGCTTGAAAGACATACATATTACCCAGTCTTTCAATAAATCTTTATCAAGAGATCTAGTTTCACCTTGTTTTGTAGGGAATATGGCACCAAAAAAATAATTATAGACAATAGTAAACAAAGACTAAGCTAACAAATAATGAATAAAAAAAAAGAGAGACACTTGAAGGACACAAACAATTACACAGAAATCAGAGCTCTTAAAGAGACTCACTGGAAATTGGTTGGTCCTCCCTTGCCTAGAGAGCTTTTCTGTGCATGTTGGAGGAGAAATTAAAAAAAATAAAATCCTGCTTTTGCCCTTCTAAAAGCCTTTCCTGCCTTCTTGAAACTATATCCACTAACTGAAAACAACATTGTTCATTACCTTCAACGTGCTGGTAATTATCTTGCCACAAAATGACCCCCCACTGTACAGGGGCTGCATGCTGGACTTTATCAATCAATTTCACTTCACTGCCACATTAACAGTCAAAAGAAGCACACTACTGTTTAATATTTAAAGAAAATGTTTCGTTCTTAACTAGGAAAGTTCCTCTGAAGACAGCAGGCCTCAGCAGGTGGCTTAGGAGCTCAAATTTTAATTAAAATTTCTAACTCTAAATGCAAATCACAGCACTTACTATGAAATGCTTCTCAGCATGGACACCTTTATAAGCACATCACAGCCTTTAGAAAGTGGACTCTACAAAGGACAGGAGCAGACACTGCAGAGGAAAATCCTGCACTGACCTACATGGACTGGGTGACATCACAAATCTTTAATTTCTGTGATTCACATTGGGCACAAGTTTCTTCCAAAAAACTAACAGCCACCATCATTCTTCTGTGCTGTCCCTTAAAAAAAGGAAATTTGCATTCGGAGGATATGAGCTGTTTCTTAAATTAATTATTGATTTTGCTCAGGCATAATCACTTGCAATTACAGTGCCTAGTAATATCTGAAAAACAGTGATTTGAAACTAATGTAGTCTGAGGGCCCCCAGGGCACCCACAAACATTTGTACACAGCTGTGCACGCTCCAGAGCAAAAGTGTGCAGTGCTTGCTCAGGTTAGGCAAATAAACCACTGCTTTGCATGCAGAAAGGTGATTTATGGCATTTATGATTCTTCACCAGGACAACTACTGCTGTTAAAGAGCACACACCAAGTCCCTGCTCTTTGTTTCTTTCCAGTGGACACGATTTTGGTGGGTCTGTGTGGCTTTCCCTCATTTCTGATGCTGAAGGGCTGCAAGGCATCTTTTGTGGTGGCTGGCCAGGAGCAAGTCCATTGCCTCTTTCCCTTGAGGGAATTTTACTACTCTGGGTAATGGAGCCACTTTGGCTCTTTCTGAGATTTTTTGTTGCCTTCACCTCCACCACTGTGTCCCACAGCTTTCCTGTCCTGCCCCATCTCTCCCATGGTCTGCCCAGCCCAGGCAGTCAATCCATGCCAGCCTGCAGCTCCCTGAAAGTGCCAGACATGATGCCAGCCCAGCCCAAGAGCAGCTGTTCCCATTAATGGCATATTTCATGTGCACATGAAAGCCCAATTTCATTTTTGTTGTGCTGCACCCCTGCTAATTCCTTCTGTTCTCTCTCCACTCTCTCCCTCCTCTCTCTCATCCTCATGAGTATGTTCTTGTTGATCTACTGGAGTGCACCCCTCTGTGGCTTGAGGCCAGGCCTTGATGTAGCCAGTGGAACTGAATTTTTCCACATCCCACGGTTAACCTAGAAGTAATTAGAGACTCTCTGTGTACTTTTTGCTCATTATTTTCATGAATTTTGTGGTCTTTTTAATGTTTCTGAATTGATTTATGGGGTTCACCCACCTCAGTTTGCAAGCAGGTCTCCCAGAGATTCCATTCACTGTGACCTGCTGTGCCACACACAGAGCTCACATGTGAACACCAGGACCATACAGACATCTAGCCTGACTCTGTGCTCAGCAGGCCACACCCTGCAGTCTTCTGCCACTTCCATGCTTCCAGACAAGCTACATGCCCATTAATATCAGTTCTTTCTTTAAATGTAGGAACTTGGATCCAGAGAAGCTGTGGTGCCTCATCCTTGGAAGTGTTCAATGGGTTGTTGGATGTTGGATGGGGCTTGGAGCAACCTGGTCTTTTTGAAGGTGCTCCTGCCCATGGCAAGGATGTGGAACAAGATGCTCTTTAAGGTCCCTTCCAAACCTGTCTGTGATTTTATGATTCTAACTTGGAAGATCGCTGCTCTGCTGCCATTTGAATTGACACCAGCACATTCAGTCTATTATGTGCCTTCATATATTCCTTCTATAAAATGGGAATATGGTTATCCTACAGTGTGATGTGCAGGAGATAAATTCCAATGCTCACTGCTCCAGGAGCACCTAAAGAGAGATGTGGCTTTTAGGGGAGATCCTGCAGCTTTTTACATTATTGGAGAACAAAGCTCTGAGAGTGTCCAGGAAAAGGTGTGGAACAGAACGCAGAAAAAAGAGGAAAAGGAGGAACCATGTGGGAAAATGAATTTAACATATCAGGAGAACATCCCAAGTCAGGCATCCTCACCTCATCACATGGGGCTATCCTGTGAATCATGTCTTTCAGATGGCCAATCATCCTCTCTTCCTGAAAGTCATACGGGAATGTCTCTGTCCACTCTGTCAGCAACTGTAAGATTTTGGGTCCAAACTTCCTGATTCGAGCCTGAAATACAAACCATTGAATGACAGACAGGGATTGAAACACATTTACTGATTAAGGGCTCCCACCTGTGTATCACTGAACGTGGGGCCAGGTTTTCAAAGAAGGCATTTACGTTGCACCTGCAAAACCTGCACACATGCATACAAAGAGTGTGGTGCACAAATGATACATTTTGGCATGCAAAATGTACACCAGAACTTAGGTGCATGCACAACTGCCTGGTTTACATGCAGATTTAAGTATTCTGCACATGCAATTGGCTTGTTTATGGTTAGATGGACATTTTGTTGGTGCAACCTTTATACCTTTTTTAAAAACATCTGGCCTTTTTGCCGATTTAAACCATTTGTTTTTCCCTTTTGTACTTACAACCCTTCTATATTTTCATCCTTCTCTGAAAAACTGGAATGAATTTCTTGACCAACAAAGAGGTTTTTTGCTCCTTTGCTTTCTGGCTGTATGAAAAAACTGCTTGTTGACCAGTGGCAGATGTACAATGAAGAACAGATGAACAAAACAGCAGCACTTCTGTAACTTTACCTGGGCTGCTGATAATGTTGCTCTCTTCCCACACAAGCTCAAGGTTGTGATAGGACAAGGACACTCACTCACACAGCACAGAGCTGATGCCCACTTCTGGTGTAGATTTATCTGAGGATGTGGCAGTGGGAATAGTTGGGATGGGGCAGGGAGGGAAATGCAGGGAATGGCACAGTTGGTGGGTCAGTGTTATCTCACAAGACAGCCAGTGCAGCTGCTCCCAAAGCTTTCATCCTCCATTATGTGAAAAGGAAACCGTGTTAAACAACAAACTGCATTTTTATTTACAGAAAACACAGACTGAAACAAACAGCCTTCTTCTGCATCCCCACGTACTGCAGCTAAAGTCTACCCTGTAATCAGGAAAAATTACCCTCTTAAGCTCCCCAGCTCTTTGTTTTTCAACCAAGGTGGTTAAAATGCATATTTCAGCTTTCCACCAACAACAGGTTTCAATGAACCACATCTCTAAAAATAACTGCTGTCAGCTAGCATTAAGCTCAGGCTCAAAGACCAGCAGGTGGCTGCTAAAGGGAAAGCTTTATTGGAAACTACAAAGGTCTGGGGAGACATTGGCTCCAACTGTGTAAACTGCATTACCAATTGATGGAGAAGACTTTGTGCAAGTCACAGGACATGGGATGGGAGGTCGTTTGTGTACAAAGTTTCAAAATCAGCCCCACTCTCAGGAACACAAAATCAGCTGTGTCCCACCAACCCTGTGTTGCTACAAAACCCAGGTGCACTTCAGGCAGAAAAGAGATCTTCATAATAAGATAGTGTTTTTCATATCTTGAAAATTCAATGATCAGCAAAACTTTGCAATGCTCACATTTTAATCCTCCTAAACTTGTATCTTTCACAGATACAAGTCTGGGATTGCTGAGCATTCTGGAGAATGGCTCTCCACGGTGAAGGCAGAGCTCCTGTTACCCATGGAACCAGCTGCCTGTGCAAAAACAAGCACATGTTCAGATGTTGGTGACTCAGTATTTGATGCCAAACTCACTGTTTCAAAGCTGGAAAGCCTGATCCTGAAAACCATTTCAGAATTTTGCGTTTTCTGGAAATCTGCAACAAACACGTGTTCCTTCCCTCTCTGCTGCTCTGAGGATGCATCTCCTGCTCCAGGTAATGCACTGAGTAAGTGTTGATCAACACAGCAAGGAAAGCTTGGGCAGGGCCCAGCAGGAACAGGACCCAGTGGGATCCACCACCACTGCACTGTCTGTGGCACTGCCAGGGGATGCACAGGTGCTGCTACACACTGTACCTGTCTGCACAGTCCTGGTTCCCTGGAGTGCCGAGCAGGAACAGCTTGGAGGTTCTCATTCTGTTCACCTGTCAGGGCCCCACTGCTGCTCCTGCCCATTCCCAGTGCTCCACTGGCGCCACTCTGGAGCACAAAGGGCAGGAGGGTGGTGGGCACCTGCCCTCTGTTACATGGTGCTTACAGTGACAGGGAAGGCCAAGAGGAAAAATTACTGTACCAGGAGCAAGAAAGCAAAGGGGCAGAGAGACATTAAGTAAAAATGGGAGAGAGAGTGGTGTGTGGACATCTGCACTTGACAGTGTGTGAGGGTTATGTCCTACCTCCTTGCATCCCGCAGGCTTCATCAGAGCCTTAAAGAAGGTAAGAAGGAAAGTCACCTGGGAAGACTGAGACAGGGGGAAAGGGAAAATTAGAAGAAGTTTTGAAGTGACTACTGCCTGAAGCATTGCTCCCAGACATGGACACCAGGATGCCTCACTGTCAGGATCTCAGTGGCAAATCCTTTATGAGAAAGGTTCATTCAATCTAAAGAGAGGCAAGGGACACACTCCAGAGCCTCAGAATCCTCTACCCATTGAAAATACCTCACATTTTTCTGCTGTAGGGATAAACTAACCTTGTCCAGCACAGGGTCATCCAGCCGCTGCTGCTCAATGCACTTGTGACAAACTCGGGACAGAAGCTCATGGGGTTCGATGAAGAGCCTGGAACTCAGCAGGAATGTGAAGATGTAGGCTTTCTGCAGGAGAAAGACAAGCAGACCTACTGTAAGCAGCCACACAGTGGGTAATACTGACTGTAAAAGCCCTCAACTTCACAGTTTTTTCATTTTTACTTGGCAAGACCTTTTTATCTAAATGACATAACAATTCCTGACTCTGAATATGGAACTGGTTACACTGGGTGCAGGAGGCAGCAGCATCTCCTTCCTCCACAGCACCCATTTCCAGCCCTTGGTTGCCCAAACCCTGGGCAAGCATCCAGTGAAGAGAGCAAGCCTGGGTACAGGAGACAGCACAACAAGGATGCTGGAGACAGTAAAGCTAAATGGGCAGGAATCTCTGTGTTGTACTGAGTTGGGAGCTGCAGACACTCCCATGTCAGCCACATCTTACTACTGCCCTGCAGGTCTCACCCAGCCTACTTTAAGCAATATTTCATTTATTCTATTAACTCCCCAAATTTAATTTCTATCAGCCAAGTCATATCATATGCAGTTCCACATCTGTGAAGCTGTGGGAAGCAGGTCTGCTGGATAAATCCTTGGATTATTCAAATTATTCCAGCAGTGAATTTAAAATACATGCATGAAGTCTCAGTTGTTTGCATCCTGACCCCTCCTTGCACCTGAATTATCTCCTTTCCCCCAGCCCTAGCAATGCTCCTGAGCAGCAGGTATAATATTACATATCACACATTGCCTAATGAAAATCTCACAGCCTGATCTGTCCATTACCTATTTTTATTGCCTTTCTGTTCTTTTTTTTTTTTAATTGAGATGCTTCTTTATTACTTATTTTTAGCTGATCAGAAACTGAGCTCTGGGTAATTTAAAACATGCTGCCTGCTCTGCATTGATAACTTTCCCAGTCTCCTCAAGTACCCAGAAGTCAATGCTCCTCTGTGCTTTGAAATACAAGCCATGGAGATATATTAGCACTTAAAAGTCTTTCAGTCAAACTCTGTCTGAATTCCACTGAGGATGTGCAAAATCCAGTGAAGTCAATAGCTTGCAGGACCATAAACCTGCTTCCAGTTTAGATCCTCACACTTTTGGTGAGGAAACACTTAATTTCCACTGATGGAGCAAGGATTAGGATCTGGACTATGCTGTCCAGTGACCGCAAAATTGTGAATACAATCCCAGGTAAATTATCAATCCACCAGAAGAAGCATCTCTGTGGTCACCAAGGGAATGCTCTGTACATACAGGCAAACCTCAATGACTTCAGCAGCCACTGAAATTCAGCTAATTTAATGCCAGTTCAGACTTGGGAGTTTTTTGCTTCAGCTTTCCTCTAAACCTCTCTGGGAAGCACTGCTATTTTTGAAGTGCTCCAACTGCTACATCACTAATTCATCACCACGACAGCTCCCCCCTTACCCTGTTCTCTTATTTAAAGGCAGTATCATCTTTGGGATCTGCTTTTTCATGGGAACAATTACAGAGCAGTGAAACAGCATTTAAAGCAATACATCAATTTACCAAGCTTTGATTGTATGCAGCTTTTAAATTAGCCCTCTTAATTCAAAATTTAACACATTTGCACTTTTGCATAAAGTGTTGCCCCAATTCATCAAAATTAAACCATTTATTATACTGTGAATTGCTTACTTCAGGGTAGTAATCAGTGGTAGGTATCAGATGCTGGATTAGAGCATCCAGAGATGCTGAGGTAAGGTTTCCATCCTGGAAGATCAGTCCTCCTTGTTCACCTTCTTTTGCAGTATGTAGATGAGGGCTGAAGCCACATGGGGTAAACATACTGGTGGAACTCAGCGTTTGGGGCATGCCTTTCTGCAACAGAGACAGGGACAAGACCCATCAGATCCACAGCCACATCTGTCTTGTGGCTGATTTGAACAACACAGCCACGAACAAGAGCTTCCTGTTCACAAAATTAACACGATCCCTTCTCGATAACCTCCACTTCTCTTTCACTGCTGGCACTGGCAGATGATGCCTGCAAACGGGCACAGAAAATGGGACATTCTGATTTATGCTTTTGGGCCAGAAAGTGATGGCAGCTACTTTGGGCTCTCCCCTCCAGTAAAGAGTGTCTGTCATGATTCCCTTTTCTCTGCCATCTCCGGTCAGAGAGAGGACAGATACTCGGGACTTAAATTCAGCAGGTTCCTGAACAAGATGAAGCAGTTTGTTTGAACCTCTGCCCTCCTGAGAATGAGGCAGGGAGAATTTAGGGTGAGAGGGAGAGAAAAGGGGTGCCACCTAGAGCTTGCTTGGATGGACCTTGGAGAATGCCCTGTGGCCCCCATGGGACAACAGAGGTGTCAAAGTGAGTGAGGAGACAGAAGCAGGAGCAGAAGTCAGCAGGGGGAGGATGGAAGAGTTAAGGGAGTTGGAGGAAACAGAGAATGTGGGAGCTGATGAAGAGATTAAATAGCAAGGAAAAGAGAAATGAGGAAGAGTGAGAAGACAGACACCTGAACTATATTTGGAGCCTGAAGTTAGTCAGTCCTAGATCTATACTTAGGTACTAAATAAATGTTTCAAAGAGATCCCAAGCCTTCATCGCCTTCACTAGAGCTGCATAGTCCTCAGCACCTCTGAAAAGGAGGCCAGGCAGACTCTGAGCACTTAGCCCAGATTCAGATCCCTATATTTCAGTTATCTGGGTTTTTCAGGTTGCATTCTAGGTTTCATCTTGAATTTGTGGTTTACAATCAGCTTTTGTTGAGCAAAGTTGTTTTGGTTTTGAATTGCTGCAGAGAGATGAGAGATTTTGCCCTGAGAGCTTTAAAGCATCTCCAGCTGCCTCTGAAATCCCCCCTTGGAAGCTGCTCCTCTCTCAGCTAGAGGCAGCATTATAGGACATGGACAGGGAAAAGAACAGTGTGTGCTCCCTTTCAGGTCTGCAAATGCATCATCCAGAGCAAGGGACCCCTCTGTGACCCGACTGTTTCCTTGTTTGGTTTTACCTCATAAAAGGGAGGACAGGAAAGAGACAAGAGAAGAGCACCAGAGCCCAGCAAGATCTGCACCCTGTGCCCTGCTGAGGCAGCACTGCCCTCCCCCTGCAGCAGGCACAGGGCCATGGTGACAGCACTGCCAGGGCTGGGGCACACACAGCCAGCAGACACACCTTGGGGTTTAACACATTTCCCTGCCCTCTTGTGTATTCTGTTCCCTCTGCTTTTCTGCCTCTTTACTATCCCATACAATTGCAAAAGCTGACCCATGGGTTTGGCTTAGAATTTGGAGTTTGCCTTTCCCCCTCATGTAGATCAGCAGCTGTGCTGTGACCCAGCCTCAACTCCAGGCACAGCCTGCTGTGTTCACTCCTGCAAAAACCCTTCCCTGCCTGGTACAACCCATCTGCTCCCCCAGCTCAGAGCACCCTGGGCCACCAAGGAGGAGAAAGGAATCATTCCTGTGAGCCAGGCAGGGTGTGAAGCCCCGGGAGAGGCTGGGAGCTGCGTCCCAGCTCCGTGGGAGATCAGGCTTTACAAGCAGAACTTGGGTGACTTCATCCTTCAAAGGAGGGACCGTTCCCTGGAGCCAGCAGTTCGATCACTTATCTCCTTCTGGGAGGCTCACAGGGGCTGCCTCTGGGATTTGCAACCAACAAAAAGGAACCAAAATGTCAAACTTGACCAATTCCTGCCTTGACTGGAAAATAAACTACATGTTGGATTTTAGTTTAAAGACCAGAATATGTAAATGCCATCCCAGCCAGGATGGAAGTTGAAGCATCTACTTCTAATGAATGTGCAGATGTGCCTGTTAATAAAGCTCTGAGAGCAAGTAATTGCTGCTTTTTGTACTACATAGCTCAGACTCTGTAGTAAATGGGAAGGACTGCCAAATCCCATTTGTTACTTCTAACACGCTCTATGTTATGGCTTGTTTCTATGGCAATAATCCCAAGAAGGATTTCATGTCCACACAGATCAAGAAATAAATCTCATGGACATACAGCTGTCTAGATGAGGAAAAGAAAAACTTAAAACAGCTGTGAACTTACAGGACACATCCTGGCTGCAGCATAGAACAGAACTCACAAGTAATGATTTATTCGGTGCAATCGCTCACTGTCAATGCCATTTTTATTATCAAATAGCAACCATCTAAACAGGATATTGCCTGAACTTTGGCATCTTATTAAATGAGAAATCTTGCTGAAATACATGGCAATGCTTTTTAAGAAGAAGTTACATTTTTTAAAAAGGAAATAAAACAGCTGTACAACTGTCACTGGGACATCTGTCTTGGGTATTGTCAAGAAATTAAATTTGACTTTTTTATTATGGAGTTCCTGGTCTAACCTCAAGTTTTCAGGCAAGGCCTGTGTCATATCTGAGCTGGTGCATGATTGCCACCTTACTTGCCACCAAGGAAGACTTGAAGGTTTTAACAGATGCCTTTTTGCTCCCTTTTCCCCAATGCTGTTACATTCACAGCAGGATGAGGCCAGCTGTACAAAGGATTAAAGCCTCTTGCACTACTAAGCTTGAAAATAACTAACATTAGCATTTGGCAGACATGAACTGGGGACAGGGACTTCTCTGCTCACAACACCTAATTTCTTTTCCTAGTTCATACATTTCCAAAGTTCTCTTTTCAAGAGCACTAAATAGAAACAAGATCTTTCTTTGAAAGAGCCCAAATATGCAGACAAGGTTCTGCTGTCAATTGCTCACAGAATACAGAAACAACAAGGGAAGCACTGAGAGGAAAACAAACAAGCAAACAACAAAGGAGATTTGTCTTATTGAACTCTTTGGGTGATGGAAAAGGCAGCAGAGACTGAGGCAGACCCTGCCCTGAAGAGCACAGTGACAGGATGGGAGGCAGCACTCCCAGGCTGCAGCAGAGAAATTCCAGCTGAAGAGAAAATCATCCCCTGAGCACTGTGTGAAATTGGAAGAGGGACCTGGAAAGAATGCTCAATTTCCATCCTGGGAGGTTTTCAAAACTCAACTAGACAAGACTCTGAGCAAACTTCAGGCCCTGCTTCAAGTGGAAGCTTGGACTAATGAGCACAAGTGGTCCCTTCTGATTAGCTTCTCTGTGATTCTAACACACATATTTCCATTCAAGTACTGCCCCATTTCTGAGCTTTTTGATATGAACCCTGACAAGTAAAAATTGAGTCCAGATTATTAGATATTTGTAAAGAAGTCCATCTTGGTGTAAAAGTTTTTTTCCACTTTTC
Source organism: Notiomystis cincta (assembly GCA_013398075.1). Taxonomy (NCBI): domain Eukaryota; kingdom Metazoa; phylum Chordata; class Aves; order Passeriformes; family Notiomystidae; genus Notiomystis; species Notiomystis cincta. The sequence continues at coordinate 171,397 of VZRX01022447.1, read as the reverse complement.
CTGGAAACAACAGCTCGAATGTGGTAAAAACGAGTCAAAACTCCACTTGAAAAAATCTTGGACTTATCCTAAAATTAATGAGATTTAAGCATGTGAATATTCAGCAGGTGCTTCTGTGAACTTTCATCCAATTCAACACACAATGTTTTGCTGTTCCTCTCATTTCAGAAGCAAATCAGATGCCAATTTCAGTTGATAAATGGTGCTCTGGAGGAAGTGAGATGGTGAGATGTTAGTGAAGGGCAAACTTCCACCCCCAACAAGCAAAATGAGTGATGATACAGGTGGCTGCACACACACAGCATTTAAACTACACACAGCATTTAAACTACCTCTGAGCTCCGAAGGGCTGAGGCTTGGAGATAGGAGAGTGTTTCTGCACTGCTTAAAAAAAAACCAAAAAGAAAATCCAGGGGCAGACTGTTCTGGGACTGGTCTCTGTTACACAGAACCTCCCCTGTGGCAGCAGGCAGGGCATGTCCCTCCTTCCTTGCCTACAGAAAAACAAGGTGATAAATTGGAAACAAAGGTAGACTGGACTCAGCACTACCTGGAAAAAGGAACACCAAATGCTGCTGGGCTGGGCTGGTAACATTTTGCATTAATTTTACCAAAATGTTATGTCCACCAGCAGTGGCCCAGAGCAACCAGCACCACCATTTAAAAAATAATGGCAACATTCACCTTTTTATCTTTTTCCACCAGCCAGCACCACTCAGTGTTTCAACATAGTGATGAAAAAAAGCATAGACACTTCTCATTACAAATGATGCTGCTTACACAAAAATATTTCAGGACTTGACTGCTAAAGCATGGAACCAAAGGACCACTGATGCTTGGGAGAAAAGTTACCCACAAACTCTGCACCTATCTACATCTGCAAGTGCCTTGAAACCTCTGGAAAACCAGTGCCCAAACCTGGAAGACTGAGGAGGCTTAAAGGAGTCGGGAGCACGCAGCTGGCCCCGCTGGTCTGCGGCAAGAGAGGTTCAAGGTGCCAGAGGATGGCTGCAGGCTGCCAGCTCTGCCTTCCTGGGCCAGGCAGGGGACCTGCAGCACAGCCATGAGGGTAAACACCCACCAGCATCCCCCAGCTCCTGCACTTGCTGTTACAAGTGTCCCCACGGCAAGTACAGCCAATGCTTACGTGGACACGAAGTGTTCGGGAAACATTTAATGTGGTTTCCAGCGCCTTTGATGTGATAAGTGTTTTATCCTTTATCAAAAACTTAATCACACTGTTTACTTTTGATCTTCATTTCATCTCTGCCTTCCATCTGCTCCGCCTCTCTCAGGGGAAACAGGAGCTGGTACCATGTGAGGAAAGGAGCGGGGCTGCCGACTTATCTTCCCACCCACTTAACTTTCGGATTAACCAAATAAATAAAAGCCTTCCCACTTCAGGAATGAAAGGCACAAGCTTCTGACAATTTCTCAGCAGAATTACTGAGCTAGAGAGGGTGGTAAGGGAAGGTGTGGAGGCTGGGGTATCCATCTGTGCCGTGAGGGAGGCTCCAGTGTCACTCAAGCAAGTCAGCATTCAGGGAGCAGGCAGGGGACAAACCAAGGGTATGGAACACCCAAGTCAAGCAATAAATTGACAAAGCACAGACTTTCACAAATACACCTAGTCCAGAGTGAGCTGGGATCAAGATAGGAGACATCTCCCATTCCAATTCTGCAAAAGTCTTTCCTGATCAAACCACCACCAAAACCACAGCCAAAGGAAGACAGCTCACAATTAAACATTTTGGAAAAACATCTTGACCAGTTTTAGTAACAAGTCTACCACCCAGCCATCACTGTAAAGGGAACAAACCTTGTCTACAATCCCTGTCAGGACAGCACAAGACACACTGAGGTCTCATCAGCCTCAGTACCTGCCCACTGCTGTCACACAAGCCCGAAATACCACTGAGCTCAGCAGAAACTACAGTAACAGATGCTCATTTTTCTTTACATTACTTTCAGTAATTTTCCAGCTATTCATCTCTGCTGACAAAAAAAAAAAATCAGAAGATTATCATAACAAGTTAAAATTCAGATTTTTCTCTGCTTCTTTTGTAGGGAGGTAAGCAGAGGAAAGAAGAGAAAAGAATTCTGGTTTTTCAGAATACAGATGGAAAACCACTGCAAAGTAATTGCTTCCAGTTGTCAAGGCCAACAGCAAGAGTACCTGGCATTAACAAACTCAATGTATTTGATGCTGATATAATTAGGAAACTGGTAGCAGATGTAACTTTCTTATCACCTTTTCACCAGGCCCTAAAACATTCAATTTACAGCCCAGGAAGTTGTGAGATTGCTGAAAACTCAACCTGTCAATCCCAGTAGTGCTGGAAATGGTTAAATGAGCAATATAATGAAGTCTCTATATGAGTTAGAAACACAAAGGAAGCACAAGGGCTAAGAACAGTGGGGAAAAACATTTAACTGCAATATTCTCCAATCTCAATAATAATGATTACATCTCAATGTGGGTTCCCTCCCCTTTCCTACCCACTCCTTGCAGCAGCTGAGGACTTCACTGAGATTCCCATGAATGACACTGCAAGAGCAGCAAGTGAATTTATGGCTTTGGATATCTAATCAGAATTAGATGACAATTCTGTTTCCTTTGATCCCACCTGGTTCTCACCTCTTACTCATCTGCCTACACGTTTCACTTCCCTGAAGAGTTCACCCTGTGGAGCCTTCTTGGAGAGGAGGGGAAGGAAAACTCCTCACAAATCTGAACCAGCAATCACAAAAAGCAACCTTGGGTAAAGGAGGGGAAGGAGAGCTGAGCAGCAGAGAGGACAGGACAGGACAGCTCTGTGATGTGTTGTGATGCACAGGGGATGTGGGCCAGGAGCCTCAGGGTGCCTGGAAAACTTCTTTTTCTGCTGCAAAATTGAAGTCCACTGAAATTACTGGGCTCTACACCTCCACAGATTTACTCCAGGCTAGAACAAGGTCTTCTGTAATTCTCCAAGAAATGCACATAGGTGCATTCAAAGCTGCAGCAGAGCCAGTGTAGGTCTGCCTGCTGAATTTATTCAATCATGTCAGTAAAATGATCCTAGAGGAAAAATGATCATGTACTAGAGGTTTATGAGAAATATCTTCTAGTCAGAAAAACAACCATGCTAACCAATTACCTCAAAATCTGATGGACATGCCTCAGAAAGAGGCTCAATTTATAGGTAAGGAGGCATTAAATCAATTACCAGCATGGTGCAAGCAAGAACAAGGTCACCTTGCTGAAGGAATATTTCTGTTTATGCTCATGTCAGAATATTTTGCTCAATAGAGAAAAATGAAAACCTGATTATCATGAATTTGGTAGACTGGTCTGAAGTAGAATGTAAATCAGAAAAGAGAAGATTTATGGCCAATTAAATTGAACTCCAATCAAAATCCCATTCAGGCAACAGTTCCCTGGGGGCTTCAATTTGTTAGTGCCACATTTTTTTAATAACTTTCTTTTTCATGTAACATCAGCAATAATAAAAGCCCTTCAATAACAAGCAGAGCCATGAACACGTTATTTATCTTAAAAAGCCATCATTGCCTGGAATCAGAAGGCATTGAAAGGATGAGCTGTAATCGCTCAAGAACAACCCCCCACAACACTGCAATGGGTGTAAAGCTCTTTTTTTCCTACTCTCAGAGCAATTTCTCTTTTCATTAATCTGGTTCGAGTCTGAAGTATTTCTCCTGAGTAACAGGGAGTTGGTGCTGACCCTGCCAGGAGAGCAGTGCAGCCTCTGATGTCTCAGAGCCTTCCCCATGCTCTGTGTGCGTGGCAGACACGGCCCGTGGCAAATCCGTGCCTCATCATTAGCAGGTTTTTACAATTATAGAAGGAGAACAGCTATCAACATATTCCAGATGCCCTTGACAATATTCAAATGCATGCCAAAGGCAGCAGTCTGGATTTCTCTCTTTAGGCTAGGAAATCTATTTTCTGCTCTAATGTGCCTCTCTCTCCCCTTACACCTCCCTTTCCTCCCAAGTTCCTGGAATCCTGGTAAAACCCTTAGACAATATAAAAACTATTCTGGTGTATAGAAATTTTTTTAAAAGTAAAAGTTATACTTTCTTATTCTGCTTAGAAATTATCCTTTATCCTTTTTCAGCCTTTTTTAAGGAAAGAAAGATGCTGAATAGAACATAAATGGGAAAAGGAAAATGAGAGTGCTTAGGGTGAGAATGAATTACTGCACCTTTTGTTAAACACGAAATTGCGAACTTTGCCCTGAGTGGAGTCAGAGCTCAACCAGGCATGGACAGAGGGAAATCCCGGAACAAAGCCACGCAGGCAGCATTCCCAGAAACCACCACATCAACAGGAGCCTTTTGGCTCAGTTCAGTTGTCTCTGATGGGCCACCACTGCGACTGCCTGGAAATCAGTCAATGCTTGGATTTTCTTGCTTCAGCAGTGGAAGTGCTGAGGAGAGGAAGTTATTTAAGGATAACTAACACTTGTCAGCTTGCAGGGCTGTGTGGTTTTGTTGGGCAGCCTGGGCTGTGGCCCCATCAAACTCACACTCAAACCAAGAAAGCTGCTCTGGGAATTGTATTTAATACCCAAATACACGAGCGCGACATCGCGACCACCTCAGCACCGCCTCCTCCAGGAACTGCTTCTGCCAGGCCAAACCTGGAGGAATCAGACAGGCTTAAAAGCAGCGTGGCAGAGCCTGGCCCCACACCACTGACAGCTTTGCAGGAGCAAGGCTGCCTCTCCCCAGCTAAATGAACGCTGTCTCCACCGCATGCTGCCGGAATTACAATGGAAAGCCCGTAAACAAAAATGCAGATCTCAGACCTCCTCTCATGACATCTTGGTGAGAACAAGCCCTGACAGGAATAAAAAACCCTCCCACACTAAGCAAAGCAATTCTGCTATTTATGCAGAAGGAAGAAGGAAAGCTGTATATCAAACAAATAATTACAAGAGCAGCTTTATCAGTCCCTGCTGATTACTCTCAGCTCATTTTGATGATTCTGCCAGGGCTCTGCAGGTTGTTCACAGAGGTGGATGTCACAACATTTTACTTGCAGTTCTTTCATTTATTAGCACCTACTGCTACCTGTCTCTTAGTCAAAAATCTTGGCATACATTTAGAAATTGGTCTCCTGGAGTCTGTCAGGGAGGTTTAAAAACCTATAAATCATATTTTTATATGTACACATATATCCTCAAATAGACTCCACATGTGAATATGAATGCATAATGATGTATTTTGGGTGTTACATACGTAAATGCAGCTATATAGAGACACACAGATTTATGTAAGTGCACCCCTCCTCCTCAATATGTAAATACAGGAATTCAAGTAACTTCCTTACCACTGCTCCAGTTTGAGTGGGACAACATTTCTGTTGACCTATTTTCTTCCTCAAATTTGCTAAAATATTAAATGGAAGAGGGTCTCATTTGTATCTCAGAAAACATCAACACATTTTGAAGAGCAGCATAAGCTCTGTCACCAATGTCAATTTATCACCACTGTTCATCACACTGTACTCAAGCAATGTTCAGTTACGAGATTAGGAGCAAGAACTCAAGAGATACTTGTGCCAATTGCCAGGGTCTGGAGCCATCCCTGAGATTTATGTCCAGCTGCAAGGCATCCTTTGTGTGGAGCATCTCTGTGCTCCAGTGTGCAGTGCCTGGCGGAGGGCACAGACAACCAAGCACCTGATTTATGGTGCTCACATCCCTGAGCTTCAACTCACCTCCAGGAGCTGTGGGCAGGAAAACTGAGAGGTCAGAGCTGAGCCTGTCAGTGATGGATCCAGCCATGCAGACTCCCTAGCAAAGTCCCCCCTCTCAGCCCTGGGCAGGAGAGGCACTGATGACACTCAGACACTCAGGACTTCCCTCCCTGGCAGGGAGGGTGGACAGAGCACAGGGGCTCCATCAGCACAGCCAGCACCAGGCTCCAGCTTAGACACAGATTCAGGTTGTTTCATCCCAGCAGCCTCAGAGTGCTCCAGACTGATGAGCAGGCTCTCATCCTCTATGGGTGACATATGGACACATCTCCCTAAAAGAAACGAGCTCGTGAGCTTCTGGATTTCCCCTTCTGGAGCACCATCTGTGCCCACTCCCAGTCCCTCACCGAGGGGCCCCGCGCCCCAGCACGAGCCCAGGAGGCAGCAGCAGCATCTGCAGCTGTCCCCAAATTCAAACACATTCACTCTGGAATATGCTCAAGCCCATACAAGTTCAACCTTCATTTGGGCAGGCAAGGAGTCTTCAGCTGACAGATTTTCTCTGGCTGCATTAAGTATTTAAAAAAAAAGAAATAAAAAAAAGAAAGAAGAGACTGCTGACGTTTAGGATAACACTGCAAGTCTGTAGCTGGAAAATAAATCCCTCTGCTTCAGAAGGAGGAAATCTGAGCTGCAGCCCAAGCAGTGGTGCAGGTGAGGGTGCTGGGCTCACAGGCTGGGGCTCCCAACACCCCAGGGAAGTACCATGCTCAGCCCTGACCACCCCTTCCCCAGGAGACACGGGCAAGGGAGAGTCACTGCTGAGCTGACTAATTGCTCATTAGCCGAAATTAACTCTGCAAGACAATTCTGTGATCACTGCTAGAAGTCTGTCATTAAAAAAGACTGCAGACATCAGTTCTTAGCTTCCAATCAAACCACCAGCAATGTGAGGCTTTGGGAGGAACAATCTGCTCTCAGAGAAACATGGGAACTGCCCGTGGTCCATCCAGTTCACCCACCTGCCTCTCATGCTGGCCACACTGGGTGCATCTCAGGCAGGCAAGAGCACTGCAGGGGGCAGAAATAGAACACTTTGCCCACTACAGGAGCCTCTTTCTGCTCCTGAGTTAGGAGAATAGTTTGTACCCTGAAGCACGAGATGGAATATCCATCCAAAACCTGCTCTTGTTAGTGATCCTCAGTGCCCATGCAGAAATCACAACCCTCAGGAACCAGCACCAGAACCCTTGCTAGAGCTATGGTAGGGAGTCCAGTGAAATAACCTCGTGTCAGAGGAGCTGATTCTAAATATTAGGAGATGAATATTTTCTTGGCATCCAATCATCTGATTTCCGTGGCATAAAATGCAGGGGTGAACATGGTCCAAGATATACACAAAATGAGCTAAATTCTGAACTGCACTTGTTGACCTCATAACTCTTCAGCAGTTGAAATGCAAGCTACAAAGCCAATTTCCATAAAGGACATGTCCAGTTAACAGTGGGAGACTGTGCTGACTTGAGCTGTGTGAGCACACTACTGAGATATTTCCCACATAATCTACATTCATTCCATACTTTTTGGAAGTGCTCCTCAAAAGATGGTGTCAAGGGTGCAAATCCTATAGATCAAAAAGATATGTGACCTGTCAGAAGGCACAGAGCTTTAATTACTCATTATTTTGGTGCTCTGAGAAGCCCCAAACAACACACATGGGGTTTCTTCCCTCCAGCCTCCAAAGCTGCAGGGCAGCAGCTTGTCTAAGGTATAGGCAGGCCAGATGGGGACACAGGCACCCCTCTGGAGTCCTTGGAAAAGGGTGTACAAAATCCCAATTTGTGTCTACGGACAGCACCCAACATATAAAAACTATATTTGTTCTTTCATTTTGCATATTGTTTGAGCAACAGTGGGGTTTTAAAAGCACTAACTCTCACTGTTATGAAATTGTACTATTTTAATAATATAACAAACTGGCTGATACAAAATTTGAATGCACACCAGAGTTGTTACCCTGTGGCTAAATGTCTCACCCTTCCTTAATCTTCTCAGGCTCCAGACCTGCACAGACAGACACAGGACTTTAAACTCCACAGGGGAATTTCTGGTAAAACTATGCATCTACAGATATGCAAACACAGAGTATTTGCAAAAGAAAGAGTCTAATGTCACCTGTAATCTCTCAAGCCTGTAGATTTATACATGCAATTGAAGAAAACCCTTGACTTTCCACTCCGCTTGGGAAATCGGATGAATCACATGCTCAGATTAGGGCTGGCATCACCTCATAGCTGGGGCCATATTCTTGCCATCTTAATTCTGTTCTGTGGCCTCAAAAAGCTTCTGAAATTAGTGTGAGTATTCCACAAGTGTGCTTCTGCTCAAGTGGATAAGCACCTTTGCTCCCCAAATACAACGTCAATATTTACAGCAACAAGGTTAGAGATCACATTTAAAAACCCAGTCTCTGGTATTTGCAAATTTTCTAAGAGTGCTAATACCAAAACCAGAAATGTGCAACTTGTCTTGAAATGTTTATTCAACAAAATAATTATTTCAGTTTGGAAAATTCTAAAGAAGCTGAGCCAGCATCCTGCTGCAGACAAAGAATATTGACAAGAATACTGCTTTATGCTCAATTTAAGGCAGCAACTAGAAAATACACACAGCCCTTCATCAACTGGATATAAACCAAGTAGGGATATGTGATAGCACAAAGTGGCCTCAAGGACTGTTTTGGGAATACTTAGAATTTAAATAATCATAGAGATTAGGGGTCAAGCCAGCAGCAGGTGCAAAGTGGGTGGGTTCCCAGTGCAATACACCCTCCATGGAGCCAGTCTTGGGGAACAGGACTCAGGACTCACACAAACATTTACTGTTGCATGAGTTTGCAGGAGGATGGACAAGGACAAGTGAAAGTTTTGTTGCTGAATGCTTCACTAGGATGTCCCCAGCTGCAGCTATGATGGACACTGGGTGTGGGAATCCTATTAAGAATCTAAACTCCACAAAGGGAAAGTGTGGAAGTGAGGAATGTTGTGCAGTGTGGTGTTGAGTGAAACCAAGAAGAGGGGCTGAATGTTGGTTTGTAAACAATACTAATTAGACCAGAAAATGTAAGAATGGCAGAGCCTCACACAAGCCAGCATTAAAGTTTCCAGCTGAGGAACTTAAACACCACCTACAAACAGCAAAGCCCCTGCTCATGGCTTCACTACAACTCTGCATTTAAATGTGGTGCATGGTTTTACTGTTCTTTGGGAGGGCACTTTCAGATCCAGGATGCTCTCCTTGCATTTCACATTTTCAAATTCCCATTTCAGTAGTCCCTGCTGTACTTTTAGATGGCACTGAAATTTCACAGCCTGTACCTCCCTACTGAGAGAATCTATTTAGTAGGGAAATGGGGAGGTAACCAGCTGGAAACCCATGATGGAGGAAAGACTACTTGTTACCTCCCCGAGGGAGACAGAGGAGAGCAAAAGTTAATGGAAGGATAATCAGGAACTCTTCAGGGATATCAGTTTATATGCCAGGAGCATATATAACTGAGACTTGTTTGCATATCAAGAAACTACAGGAGAAGGTGTGACAGCCAAATGCAGCTTATGAAAATATGGCTATCTGTAAAGCCAATAGCTGCCTCACATGTGAAAACCCAATCCTAACACTCAGCTTGGCAAGTGAAGGCTAAATAACATCAATATGTCTGCTCTGGGCAGCAGTACAGTGAAATTGCTTCTTATGACATTTACTGTGTTTTCAGAAGACATGCCTGGGACTCAGAGAAACAGGCTGGTTTCTTAGGGATTTCAAGGATCCCTGCTTAAAATATCCACAAAATTGAAATAGTCAAGCTTTAAAACAACATGGTAGAACTGGGTGCCTTTTAATAGTCAGTGAAAAAAAAACAACCAACCCAGCAACTCAGAGATTGCTCAAAACCACCACACTATGCTACATGAACAGGACAAGACACAATCCAGTTTTAGAAAGAGCTTTGGATATTTAAGTTCTTCAAAGAGTTTTAGCAGATTAAACACCAGAGAAACTGCAGTGTCCAAACCCAGAGATGCAGAGCTATTTATCTGCTCACCAGTGCACACCTGCAGTCACATCACATCACCTGGAGAGCACTGAGTATCTCAGTGGGGCCAAGAGTCCTTCTCAGTCCTGGTGTGGGAGCCCTTTTGGGCAATACAAGGAATTCACCCACATCTGAATGCCCTCCATACTGTAATAGGCATTTTGTTCAAGAACTACCTTCTAAACAGAGCTATCTGTGCAGATCCCCCCCTTCACACCAAAGCTCCCCTTCACTTCCATCCCACACATTTAACAAAGCCCCCAGCTGGTCCCTGCAAATGCCACTGCACTCTGGCCAGATCTGTGCCCTGACCTCCCTGCCAAGGCCAGCACAAAGCTCTCCTTCCCTTCCTGCCCTGGGCTGGCTGGCAGTGGTGCTACAGTCTATTAAACAGTGTGAAAAGGAAGGACCACGAAAAGCCTTTCACTGGGATAAGTGATCAAACATAGGATTTTATTATTAGAATCTGTTTTGTCAAAAAGGAGGATATTGGCCAAGATTATCTCAGTCTGTTTTGTTATTATTTCAGTGAAATCTTTCCCACTGGCCAAATCTGGAAATGTGTGGGAAATTAAGTGATTTAGCCTATTATACATCTTTTACCATACTAATGACCAATATTCTTCTTGACTGTCTAGGCCATTTTTTAGTGTGTGCCTGCCATTCATAAATACATAATTGCTTTCTTGTTTAAAATTTGTATTAACATAGTGAGCATTTAGCTGGCTACCACAATTACCTGGAGGGAAAAAAAAGTTCCATCTCACATATGGTACAGTCCACCTCCATTTTTCAGGACTGTGGTCCATTTTGCCAGCTGAGTGACTTCTCTGTGAGAACTCAATTTCAAAATTCCCAAATCCTCCACTTTTAAAGCTTTTCATGTTACACCAGCTCTTCATTCTGCTTCACTGCCACACCACACACCATGAGAAGCCAGAGTCAAGAGGTTATTCTGGAGCTCACTCCATCATTATTCAACTCTCATTTCTACAAAAGCCTCCAGGAGCTTCCAAGTTCCCAACAATCCTTCCACAAAGAAGGGGTTTGGTCCAGCACCATGTCTTCATCCTCTGCAGAATCCTCAGATTTTTTTTCCTCTCTCTCACATCTGCAAATCTTTGATAATTTTTGCCTTCTCTAGGCAGTTCAATTACACTTTTGATTTGCAAGTGAGTTCAGGCAGGAATTTTACCGGATGAGTAGTTTCACTACCTGCATTTCAGTATCACATCAGTACTGGCTTTCTTCCAACCAGGAGACTTAGAAGAGGTCTTTGTATTCAGACCAAGCCTTCTGCTGAGCTGTGGGCACCAGCTGTGAAGTGACTCTATGGAAATGACATCACTGCGTGGCCAGCGTGTTCTCCTGACAGTAAATTTGTTTGGCGCACGAAGCCAAAACTGGGCTTTTTCAAATTGTCAGCATCTTGGGCTCAGTCTTGCAGCTGAATACCTCGTTGTGCTCCTTCTACTCCACGTCTCACACTTCAGCAACAATGTGATCTCAGCAATCAAACCTGAGCTGGCGCTTTTTGTGGTGACTCACAGAGATGATTAAAATATCATTGCTCTCCCAGACCTGGGCTGGCTCAAAATGGCACCAAAAGTACCACAGAGGTGTCCCTTAATTCCCCACCCTTTGTTCAAAGAATTAAACACACACACAGAGGAGAGACAGATGCAGCAATGAAATGGCCATTTTACCCTCGTTTGTAACCAGTCTGACTCTTAACTAATGGGGCTTAATGTAGTTGTACATTATAGTTTCTGATGGGTGTCTTTACTCACACTGAGTTACACACTTCACGAGGAGCAGCAAAACCATGGGCTCACCAACCCAAGCGCTGAGAAATAAGGCTGGAGTGAGACTCTGTAACTTAAAGTGACATTTAGTAGCATAACAGCCACATAACCTCCAGACAGAGGCTCTTAACCCACAGCAGACTTATTTCTAGTGCTGCGTTTGTCACAGGTGACATGCACTTACGTGCTCCCCAGACACAGTGACACACAATAGAGAAACCTTCAGTCTCTCTGAAGGCAAAAATGTTTGTCCTTGTCACCCAGTGAAAGATTGCAACCCCAGCCCGGTGTGTGCTGCAATCACACCAGCACAGGGAACCTGGCAGGAGGAAAATTAAAGCAGCCAAGAGGCAGTGCCTACCTTTTGAATCAATTTATCTCAGGGCATGCCTGCAGCCCTCTGCGAGACACCACTGCTGTGCACCGCAACATCACTGAAATAGTCAACAAATATCGACCTCTAAAACACCAGCCAGGCTGTTCAGCAGGAGCCCTGCATGTGCCTCAGCGTGGGAATACATCTTCAAAAGCAAGAGTCTCAGGCAGCATTCTCTGAGAAAAAAACAAAACAAAAAAACCCAGCTCCCAAACAAAAAGTTCATTTCAAACCACTCTTCCTCCTTCTTTTTGTTTTTAATTGCACCAGGAATGAGTTTTCTGGAGTACTATTTTAAAAGTCCTGGAGAAGTTCTGCCAAGTCGTAGAAAAACACAATGTAATTTTAAAATTACAGTCTGACAAACTGCTGCTTTGAGAGAACAACCATCTTCTAAATGGCTGAGCAGGAGGCCTCAATCAGTGCTTTACACGAGCTAGAGAAGGGGCTGCAGGAGCACGCAGTGCTCACTGCTCTAACTCCATGCAGACCACAGACTTCAACCATATCTGAACATCACCACGTGGGTAATGAAAATCTCAAGGAATTGCTCTGCACCATCTTTGCTCAGCCTGAATTTGGGCACTGTCCTGAAAACATCAGGATGGTACCACAGCAGATCTGTTTGTGTCTTGTTATGATGTCAGATTGATATCACACAGCTCCATCAAATGACAGTAAATTATGTCTCAGATATGAATAAATCCATTTGTATTATTTCAGTCTGAGCTGGACTGGACAATGCTACACAGAGGCAGGGCAGGATCTGCTGCTGTGTGCAGCAACAATCACCTGAATGAGCTCATGCTCCAGACAACAAACCTGGATTGAAGCTGGAGGTGGGAGACCAAAAGCAGTAACAGAAGGTCTCTGGCTCTCACCAGAGATGGAAGAGTAATTTATTTTCATTTCTACAAATCCTCTGCAGCTTTCAGACCTGTCAGTAATAAAGCACTTCCCAGCAGGAGCAAAGTAGTCCAGGATAATCCTGCAACATAACTCTTCCTAATAAACTGCAGTGATGGGCAATGGCATCTTTATCAAAGCCCTGCTCTGGAATCTCACTCAGCACCTGTGGGACCACACCATGCAGGGAGGATCTGTGGAGCTGCCAAAGGGCAGAGGAGATCCAGTGCCACCGACCCTTTTCCCTGCACAGCCACACTTCAGGTGCCACGAAGACACCCTGCACAGGACAGGATGACAAAGGGTGGGAAGGGGCTGGCTGAAACCCAGAGCCAAGCTGCAGAGATGTGATGCTACTGTGCAAAGAAAAGTGGTTTGGAGAAAGTTCCAGGCACAATCCTGACTTTTATCCCCAGATGAGCCCATGCCCTGCAGCCGCCCAGGCTGTGACGTGTGACACGCAGCCCCACTGCTGACAGCCTGGCTGGCAGGAGATGAAGAGCTCTGCATTGCTGGACGTGAACCCACGTCCTTCAGCCGACCAGAGGCCATCAGACTTTGAGCCTGTGTATCACTGTGTCCCTACAGCCAAGGCCAGCACAAGCCACCCACTCAGCCAACACCAGCAGCACAGCCTGGGGCCACCTGCACCACAGCTGCTGCCCCTAAGGAAGCTGCAGGAGAGATGAAAGCAAGGAAAATATCACTTGTCTGGTGAACATTCAATCATGGCACAAGCCAATTTATCCAGGATGGAATTACCCCTGAATTTGACCCATAAGGGAAGGGCAAATTCACTTTTAAGTATTTACAGACTTGAAGAAAATGCCACCAGCTGGACACACCACATCCCACACCAGGCATGCATCCCTGTCTTCCAGCTTTAGTGATCCACAGAGCTCTACTTGCTGCTGGCTGTAACCTAGAGTATTAACTGAACAAGATTTATGTTTAAAGCACATTAGTAACACTTTTAAATGGCAAAGGAAGCATTTTAGAAAACACTAAATTCTGCAGAAGCTCTGTTTGGCAGAGTTATCAATAATCCTATTAATGACAAGGTGCAATTTACAGCAAACTGTCAGTGGAAAGGAGATACAGGACTTATGTGAAACAAAAAGATAATGCAATATTATTCCATTGACTGTGCTTTCTCTTAATTGCCTTGTTATGTACGCTCAGGGCTCACAATCTATCATGGATGAAGTTGTTTGTTCATAAAGCAGCACACAAGAGGTTTTTAATCCAAGATCCCTCTAGCTGCATTCCAGGATTCATTTCAAAGTTGTCTTTAATTTTTCTATTTTGTGTAAGTTTATCCTAATATTAGCAAGCACCCCTCTGAAAAGAAATTGCTGTGCTCAGTTGTACTGCTTGTACTGGATTATTTGACTGCTTACTAGGGCTTTACTCAGTAAGACTGCACAAAGACACATAACTTGCAGAGCAGACTGCAGGGCTCACGTCACTCTTCCCAGTCCCCAGGTTTGCAGAAGGGCCCTGAATCCAACTCAGTTGTGCATTTGCACAGACCCTTTGCACAATTACGAAACAACTCTATCAAACTAAATGCATAATTCTAATGCAACAAACAAACTTAACCTCTAAGAATATATCTATCCTATTAGCACATTAAAAAAAATTACATTGGAAACTTTAGAGATTCCGGAAAGATGCATTTGAGGCTTTAGAATTATTTAAATTATTTGTTTTCTTTTCAACATTATCTCATCTTCAGGTGTCTGTGTGGGAGGGCAGACAGATGGTTACTCAGCTGAGGAACTTGAGGCTGTTCTGTCTTTTTACAAGGGTAGCAATGAGCAGACAGAAGGAAGATGGGCTTCAGCCCGGGCCAAAGTCCAAATTCAGGAGAAGAGACTGTGGAAACATCATTTATGGGAACTGCTCAGATCTAGCTTTTGTGTGGTTTTGCTTCAGCTTCAATTCCCAAGATACTCACAGATGGATTTGGTCATTACACCATGAACAGCTAAAAAGCCCAAGGTGCACATTTTTATACCATATATAGTGGTAAGAATGTCAGCTATGCTGGGAATGAAGACGACGATGATGAATGAATTTATTTTATTTCTAGTTTTAATTATCGAGTAGATTCCATTTACCACCTAGAATGTGAATGTGCTTTATTACAATAATATGCTTCCGGCATGAAGCCAAGACAGAGCTCCCAAGCAAGGGGGAGGGGGCATTAAACTGTGCTGGCTGGTGTTGAAAGCACTTGACATTTCTCCATTTCATTTCCTAGGTGCCACATCATAAATAAGCTCAATAAACTGTTACTTACAGCCCTGGCCAATTTGAAATCCTACCTGATAGATTTATTTCAAATATACCCTGTCCTCCAAAGCTGCTGGGAAACAACAACTTGTCACTGCCAGCCTGTTATTTCTAGATCTGACATTGTCTGTACTCCAGCAAAGCCATTTCCAGTGCTTGTTTGCAGAGATGCTGGAAGTCACAGGAAGCTGAAGCCTGCCTGCATTCATTGCTGAAGATTCAACAGGTAAGCCAGGTGACATTTAGCTGTCCTCCATCACAGGCACTGCCAAAAAATGGAGACCACAAAAACAAAGGAATTGATTTGTTGTTTTTTTTTCAATTCGTATTCCATAGTTTAGGAGAACTAAAACAGAAACTGACTGAAACAGAAAACAGAAAAATGTCCCTTGTTTAGGATTAACAACATTGGCCAATCTTTATCTATAGCTCTGCTCACACTGCAACCAAGTTGACTTGCACCAGAAAACTCAATTTTCTCAGCACTTTCCCTTATAAAAGCTATCAGCTGGCATTACCTGCCTCTGGCAAATGCAGAGCAAAAACCAGCAGGTGTTTCTCTAGGTGTGTGCTTGTTAAAATACACACTGCTGGTGTCCTCCATGCAAATGATTGATGTGAAGAGGACTTGGGCTTGGACTTTCCAATTTGTGAGAGCCTCACCTCAAAACAAACTGCAAATGAGAGTGTCACAGTCTGCTTTATTAATTCAGGTACATGGTGAAATTAGTGAAACCAGCTCAGTGCTGGGGTCTGACTTGTCAGTGACAGGCAGGGCTGAATTGTTTCATACAGCTGATGTAAGCTGGGAGCTCACACCACAAGGACCATCTGCAAACACACCTTTGGGCTCTCCAATTCAGAGCTGTTTCACACTGGAGCTTAGCTTCAAATCAAACCCTATCCTGTCCATTCCTCCACAAGGCTGTTCACCACCACCCTCTGTGTGCCCAGAGTCCTCCAGCAGCATTTCCTTCTCACACATTCAATGCAGCAGTCTCAGTCTGGCCTGTGATCCTGGCTAGAGCTGCTGGCAGGAGACAGCCCAAGAGATTTCCACATCATCATGGCTCTCCATGAATGACTTCAAAGGGATATATAGATCCTATCTTCAGGAGATTAGCTGGAAGGGCACTGCCTGTGCAGGCAAGCTTGTTCCAGTCTTTTATCCTGTAACTTGCAGGATCTCCATACAGCAGAGACAATCCAGAACCACATCTGCCAAAGCCTCCTACACAAGGCCTGCAGGACGGTCATTTCCAGCTGCCAGGGCTATAAAGGACAGGACAGCACAGCCTCTCCTATTGGATAGAGATGTTTATCCCAGCCTACACAGCAACTGCCATTGTTTTGGTTAATAAGTATTCAAATCTTGTCCTGTTATGAGTTCCAGAATTACTTTTACTAGTTAGTTTACACAACATACATAATTACATTTCCATGAATACAAGCCCCATTTCCTGTCGTGCCTTTACATCCAAAGAAACAGCTCAGCAATACATTAATGCCTGGCTGAGGGCTGGCAAGGCCCTGGGAGCTTTGGGTGCCTCCTGACAGGAAGGAGCTTTGCCTGCAAAGTGAGGAACAGGAGCTGCACCTGCCAGGAACAGTAAACAACACAGCTCTGAAAGAGCACTGCAGGTTCCTGTGCACAGCTGTGGAGCCCAGGGGAAGCTCCATATGCTGTTGGATATCTGGTTAGTGCTGTCAGACAGAGCTGCCTGGCTCTGCACAAGCTGCCAGGGATGGGGCTGGGACAGTCCCTGCTCCCAGCTCTGTAGGAACACACGTGCTCTCCCACAGGGCAGGATTCCAGCAGCACTGCAGCAGCTGCCAGGTGCTCAGTGAAGTCACTCACTGTGCTTTTGGGTGCACCTGTACGTTTTCACAAGTGTCTCATTGTTTGACAGACTCCCTGGATTCCCTACCAAGGGAATCAAGGGAACCAGGGACAGAAGAAAGGCCACTAGGGACAGAAGAAAGGCCACTCTCCAAACATCTCAGCCATTGCAGAAGTTATCTGCAGTGAGAGATTTCAGTGAAGGAATCATAAGCTGAGCTTCACCTCCACATCCTGCTCATGCCAGCTGGAAAAGGGAGGATTGGGCAGAGAGAGAACAAAATCACATGGTTGTGGTTTCCTCCCAACAACTGGAGTTCAGTGCAGTGTCTGCTGCCACCCCACTCCAGAGCCAAACTCCCTTCACTCCTCCCAGCCCGGGCACTCTCAGGGCTCCTGGCAGGGCCTGCCTGCAGGATGGTTCTGTTTCCTGACCTACACTGAAAAGTGAACAATCCTCAAATCTACAGGGTGGCAAAGATCCACATGGTGCAAGTTTCCCTCTCCTGGGTGAGACATCAGGTCGTGCCAAGCAGTGCTGCATTATGCACGTCTCAAACTGCTCCAGCTCTGCATTAGCATTCTGAGGCACAGCTTTATCCTCCTGCTTCAGAGACCAGCCCCTGCTTTACATAAATCTTTAATGAAATGCTCTGCCTCAAGCACCGTGCCTATGAACAAAAGGCAGAGTTGAAGGAAAACAGTTTTACCTCCAAAAAACCAAAGCAGTTCTACAAATAGCACACAGAAATTACACTTGCTGCACCAATCTGGGATCCCTGGAGCACCACTCAAAAGAAGGCAGAGCATTGAGAAACATGAGAAGCTGGGACAACTGTGCTTTCCAGAAAGACAGGTAGGAGAGTCATCCAGTTGAGGTTCATGCTGAAACTCAGCAGGACAGACCCAGTCCCCCAGTGTCTGGTTGATGCCCAGGTGGGAGGCTGGGAGGCTGCATGTGCACCAAATGCTACCTCAGCAATGCAACAGGTCAGGAAACTGCTGTCAAAGCCTCAAGACTCAAAAACACATGCACAAGTCTATCAAATTCCTATTCCCTAACCATAAGAGTGCTTATGGTTAAAGCTGTCAAGTGTTTCGAGTGCTTCCTTCGGGGATTTAAAGGCTGTAAATGTTCATCTCCTCCTGCAACACATGCTAAGTAGAAATAAGACTAGAAACAGGAACTGTACTGATTCAGGATGAGGAATTGTTATTTTAAGATAAAACAAGCTAAAGACAAAATTGCAGGGGCTGGCAACACAGTGTGAGAAGGACAGTGAGAATCCTGATGCAAAACAGTGACCAGGAGACTTTACAAGACCCTCAGAGCTGAGAACACACCAGCAATGCAAAGACATCCAGCATTCAGGGCTTCACACTGGAACACTTGATGCTTTTCAAAGCAGTCTACAGGAATTAAAGCATGTATCTTCCATTAAACATAATGGAAAATGTTTGTTTAAATCCTCAAGACTGCCTTGAAAAGATGTATTTCAGATTCACAATCTGGACTGGATGCTTTAATTTTCATTTTTAATATTCACATCTGCATGTAGGCCCCAGGTCAGTAAATCATTTAAATGTGTGCTTCAAAATGGAACAGCCAACAAAGCTATTCATGTGCTCAAAATTTAGTAAACATATAAATGTCCTACCCAGCAGAGATGGAGTTGCTCAGATAGTTCTGTGTTTTGCTGAACTGATGCCTAAAGCCTGCAGAGGCTGCCACGAGAAGTTCCTGTTTTGCCAACAAATATCACAGTGTTGCCACTCACTCCTAGAAATCAAGAGAAGTGGCAATGCCAGAGACGTGCTCAGTGACAGCCTGGGGCTGGTTACTTGTGCACTCTGCCCTTCTCATCCACATTTTGGGCTCCCTAATCAGGGATCTGAACTCAGCTGAAAACCTGGATCCAATTGGATGTTTTTCAATTATCTCTTTATTTTTTACTGAGCAGCAGGAATCCTAGACTAGGTTTTCTGTACCATATAAACATCTACTGAGAAGATTATAAATAAAGCACAAAATCTGTCCAAACACCCAAACCAATACCTTAAAATAACAGTAATGTAGTGTAGAACAAACCCTCCTCCCCAGCCAGATTTCAAATACACAAAATACAAATGGCTCTGGCAAGTCAAAATGCCTTCAGATTTGCCTCCCCCCTACATCTGCAGGACAGCATGGGATGACCAGGGACAGGAACTGAACTCAAGAACCTGAGCTGAAGGGCCAAAGATGGGCAGGAAGTGCTCTGCCCTTTGGGGTGAGGCATTTTGGGAAGGATCAGCATGAACATTTGGACCTAATCTCCAACTTGGGAACTGAGGTCTCTGAAAGTGTGGAAGTATTTGGGTCCCGCCATCAGCTTCTCACTTGCCCCTGCCAGATTAAGAGTCTGACAATAAATAATCATACATGTACCCAACATTTTAGCTTTATAGAGCCAAACAGCTCTTTGTGGCTGCATTTTTAAACTCAGAACTCAAAAATAATCATATAAAAGCTCAGCAGTTTCCACTTGCAGTGACATCCAAGGTAAGAAGTAGGCAAGACAGCAGTTGGATGTTAAACATAATGTGGTGTGACCATGCAGAGAGTGAAGGAGAGAGCCTGCTCTCCCACTGCTGCCTGTTGCTTTCCTTGCACAGACAGCAACTGGCACAAAGTGGGATGAGGCTGTTCAATCTGCTGATCTAGCAGAAAATGAAAACACTGAGAGGTGAAAATCCCTCCAAGGACTGCCCTGCCCCTTATCAAAACCCAACATTGCCCACAGAATGAGCCCAGGAAGCCAGCTCCTGTCAGCCCCACAACCCTCAACCTGAGCCAAGGGAGAGGGAGGAGATCCCCAGCTCCAGAAGAGGAAAGAGATTCCCCTTTTGGCATCAGTTCATGGGCAGGGTAAAACCTTCAAGCCATGCTCTTAGTGAGCAAGTGACACCCAACACATGTGGGGGAGGAGACAACACTGTGGGATTTTGGGTCTAGTCAGCAGACACAGGCAGGTTTGCAGAGCAGCACATAACCAGTGCAGGCAGAGATGTGCACATAAAAATCACAGCCCGGGGCTGGCAGTCTGCAGGGCTCCTCCCCACAGCTGTGCCGAGGCACACTCTGACAGGGGGGCACATTTGGCTCCCCTCCTACAGCTGTGAGCCTGCACAGAGTCCTGCCAAGCACAGAGGAGTGCCAGCTTTCACACCAAACCCCTTCCCACCCCCGAATCCTCCATGTATTCCTGTGACTGGGAGGACGAGCACATGTGAGAGAGGCAGGAGGAGCTGCCCACAGTGTGTTCACTGGCTGGGGCTGAAGGTGCAAGGAACATTTGCAGAGGGACAGCAGGCTCATGGCAGCAGGTACCAGACACAGCAGCTCACAGCTGGGCAGCTGCACAAACTTCCACCTCAGGCAGGGATCACAGTCTGGGCTGTGCCACGTTGTCCTCGAGACTCTGAGCTGGGCCCCACTGAAACAATCTTTTATCCACTGGTGCTGCTGTTGGGGAGACAGCATTTATTCATATTCTCTCAGTCAGGTTGCCAACCTGGCCCTTCTGCTTTGGGATCCTCTCAAATATACACAGACTCCTACTCCCACATTGCATTACAAGGCAAGACAAGGCCTTACATGAGTCACAACATGCTCTGCATAGAGAGCAGGGTCCCCTTGAACTCATTTCTGTGTGAACGACAGCTTCATTTTCAGAAAGAGAAGCTCATTTTGATCCTTCTGAGTAATTCCACTGATTGGAGCCACCAGTAGATTGCTCTGTGGCTCATTGATTAAGCTCAATGTGAATAATTGCATTACTGAAATAGATTGGCTCAGGCGCCACTGAAGACCAGTCAGAGCAGCCAGGGGTGGCAGAAGCAGAGCACCCACCTGCACAAGGGCCACCCTGGCACCCTGCCTCTGGGAGGACAGCAGAAGGTGCTGTGTGGCTGCACAGAGCTGACCCCCAGAAGGTCAGCAGCTTGCCTATTCTTGCCCGTGGCTGTATCCCAGTCCCGAGTGGATGGGCCACTCCACACCGTGCCCCAGACGTGGATTTAGCATGCATGACAGTGCTCCCGAGGGCAGTGCCTGCACAGGGCAACGCTAAACGTGCTGACAAAGGCAAGGGAAGTGACCTGGAAACGACAAAGTGAAGCAAGGGAAGGAGCAAAGACGAGGTGGCTGAGGAGAAACGTCGGCACGGTTATTTCCACAGAGCCCGCTGAGGAGAGCGCCGAGGTTTGTCTGACACGGTTGGTGCAGTGCAGGCGCTGTGCATGTCTCTGCTGTGGGCAAAGCTCTGCAGATTGGCAGCCAAAGATTAATCTTGTACCTTTCAGAAGTGGCGGGGGCTGCACACGGAAGGAAAAAAAAGCTACTTTAGTTTTTCCTCACGTAGAATATTGCGTCGAGCGGCAGAGACGCAGTGTCCTGAGCACAGTCCCAGCTTCTGGCAGCAAGCACTGAGCTGCCACACAGCTCTGAGCAGCTCAAACTGCCATTCTCAAAGCTCAGCTCCTTTTTTCATAACAAGCAGCAGCAGAAAAATTACTTTTAATATGCAGAAGGAGTCATTTTTAAAATCAAAGATGAATGCTTAAAAAACTAAAGAGCTGCTTTTAATGATAGATGAGATTTTAAACACAGCATGAGAGAAGAGACTTCCCTTAAATAGGTGCCAGTTAATTAATGAGATTTGGTAAATGAGTGCATTTCCTGCACAACAAACTACAGGCTTCCACTTCCAAAGGACATTATGTTAAATTGGACAAAGGCCCATTATTCTGGAATAAAAGATTGCCCACTGGAGGGTTCACACTAAAGTATTCCAAGAATATCTTCATCCAGGAACACAAGCAGTGTATTTGCAAGCGGAAACCAAGCAATCCTTAAAAATACCAATACCTCCTACAGCAGCTGGTACATTCAAAGATTTAGCACTTAGTAGTAAAAACCCCACAGTAGCTCAGCCTGTTGGTTAAACAAAAGCTCAGGAGACAGAGGGATGAGCTGCCTCCTGTGAGCAGAAGGCTCTTGGGGCAGGTTTAGGCTCTGCAGTACAAAGCAATGAACTGGCTCCATGCCCTGCACTGCACAGACATCACATCCCTCACACTGTCTCAGTGCCTTTCATGTGGACAGTGAAGCACAGTGTGAGCTGGTTGGGATGGAGTTAACAGTGTTGGTGCAGTGTGCCCACAGCAGGGTCTGGGCAGGGCAGGCTCAGCATCCTGGGCACTGTGCAGAAAGCCACAGTGGACCTGGGCACCAGCAGCAAGTGGGCAAGTGCACAGCTTGAGCAAAGAGAAGTGGAGGAGACCACAAAAGGGTACCTGCTCCCACTTCACTCTGGAGCACACAGACGTGGCAGCTTTCCACCACAGCCCCCCAGACACCCTAAACCTGCTGAGAGAGGGCAGGGGCATCACTAACAAGGTCACAGCAGACAGACCAGTCACAGGAGCAGTGTGGGCTACAAGGTCTGTGCCCAGCTCAACCTGTAACACTCCCAAAGCCTCTTCCTCCAAACTCCTCCCAAAAGTTTGCCTACAAAAACTTTACACCCACAGAGTGCTCAGCCCAGATGAGAGGACACTCACCAGGGCTGCACACAGAGGGGCTCCAAGGCTCATAAGGCATTTGGGACAGACAACAGCTTGACCACATACTCCAGGTGCTCACTCCCCAGGCTAGCTGATCACAGCCCTTAGCAGACCATGTGCTAGTGGCAGAGAAAGACTATTTGAGTTGTTTTTTGGAATAATAAGCACCAACCTTGCCTCCTCAGGAACATCACTGAGCACTCTCACTGCAAACAGTCAAAGTCAACTCACCAGGATGCCCAACTCTTGACTTTCATTATGTAAATTATTCACAGCAGAAGTGTCACTTCAGCAGTGTACAATTTCGTGTCATTATAAATATTTTCATATCATGACTTTCCTTCTCTTATACCTGTGGAGTTTTAGACCACACCGATTTCTTCACCTGGGCAAAGCTTTTCCCAGACAGAGGACAGACCTCAACTTCCTGGAACACAGAGTAAAACTCACAAGGACCCTCTCCAGACTTTTAGAAAGAAGTATTAATACATCTTACAGCACTTTCAGTGATTTTTCTCATTTTCCAGAATACACTTTCCTTTCCTACCAGAATACCCATCTCTGCACATACTCCACCTTCAGTATAATCAATATATTGATACAGAGGTGAATACCTTGCCTACTTCTTTTTACTGTTTTAATACTCTGACTTCTCCCTGTGGCTGTTTGAACTAACTCCATTCTAAACCCTTAACTGCAGTTCTGTACCAACGATTTCCAATTCAAAGGCTTTGCTTTGTCAATTACACACATGCATGCACACACCTACATGTGCTTCTTCTGTTAATACTTTAAGCAATACTTGAATCCTTTAATATTCTCTTCAAGGCCTTTTACAATTTTCCCCACAATGCTATTTAGACTAGCAATTAACCCCTCTGAAACACCACTGCTACCTAATCCTCCTACAACAGCACTCAGACAGGACAATGTGACAGAAACACACATTCACCTTCTCACATGCAGGTATGAAGTCCTGGCTTGCCCATAACCATGTTTTTGCTAACTTATCTAGGGATGAAAACCCATAGCTATTCCCAGTATCTAGGGATGAGAACCCACAGTTATTCCCAGTATCTAGGGATGAAAACCCATAGTTATTCCCAGTATGTAGGGATGAAAACCCATAGTTATTCTCAGCTCTACTTACCCTCCTCTGTTTTGGCAGTTCAGAGCAGCAGTGCTGAGTCATGCCAGCAAAATCATCTCTCTCTCTCCAGTGATGTTTGGCATGGCCAGTGCCATCAGCTAACACTGAGAATGCCCTGGGCTGTTCAAGCAGCTGGGACACACGGTGCCCCTGACCTCCTGTAACGTGCCAGCCCTGAAATGGCAGCAGGAAGGAGCACTGCCTTCCCTTTCCAGGCTGGTTTCGTGCTGCCAAGCACCCCCAGGCAGGGACGTGGGCAGCAGATTAACCTGTCACACACAGGACACAGCTGAAGACTACAAAGGGCTTATCCTCCCTGCAGCTCGTGCCAAGACACCTGGGGAGACTCCTGAAGGGGAGACTGCAGCTCACAGACATTGCTCAGAACCTCAGTTCACAGTCAGCCTTCCAGGAAACCACCTCAGTGTCTACAAAGTCTCCAGGACCAAACTGGTTCTCACCTGGAGGAAACCAAGAGTAGAAACCGTCCCTTCCACAAGCTGTGGCTGCCCAGATATTCCTGCTGATAGCAAATGTTTGACTCCAGCTGCAGTTTAAATTGAAGTTCACCTGCAGTGTTCTGTTTGGAAAAATATCTCCTAATGCACTTTTGTCTGTGGGGATAAATGCACATTTCTGCTTTAAAACAGAGACTTTTCTGATCAAAGGAACTGGAACTTCTATACTACATAAAACACAACAGAAATCAAAATACACTTTCTCTATTATGAGCATGAAAAAAAAGGAGAAACCTTCCTACATAAACATGATAGAACAGACACTCAAGTTACATACTAAGCATTTTTCAGTGGTTTGGGAAAGAAAAGAAATACAAAATGTGAAGTTAATATTCCTCCTGGAATGAGATTAAAGATATTATTTTACGCCCTACTTGAAACATCATAGTAATTTTCATCTGCACTAATAAAAATAAATCAGCAGCTGATCTTCCATGCATTACAATTACCATTTCATGCAACAATCACAATGCTTCTGAGATGCATTTGCCCTTTGGAACTCCTGCCACAAATAGAGCTGAATTTAGGGACTGCCGTGTGCACAAGTTTATTACATCAATTCTTTGAGGACATTGTCATGTAGAAAATGCAATGTGGGCAGCTAGAGAAAAGCACCCAGAGGAAAGCATCCAGCCCTGAGTAAAGACTTTTGAGAGGAAAATAATTAGAACTGAATGACTGAAAAAAGAAGTCATCTTGCAGGGCACCAACTGTTGGGTGACCAGCAGAGCCCTGTTTGGAGCACACTCCAATTCCAGACAGGAATTACTGAATTCCCCCTGCCTGCAGCTCAGCCTCTCATTTGCAGAGCAGGACACGACTTGCTGTTAGACAGGAGAAGTTCAATATTCATTAACCAAAGGAGCCCCCACTTTGTGCTGCTGCTGCCTGCAGTACAAATCACCCACCCAGGGGTTTTATCAATCCCCTCACTCGCTGCCCTGGGAACGCTGAACCCTGAATGCACCAACACTCCCAGCCCTCAGCTGGGGCATTTGCACAGCCAGAGCCCAAAGCTGGGAACCTGCAACCACTTTATGAGCAATTCAAACAGAAAATGCTGGAAAGACGAAAGGTTTAATCTCAAATCTGCATATAGCAACTTATCCTTGCAATAGTTCACTGCTGAAAGAACAGCTACATTGAAAAGGGCAAAGTGAGGCAGGCAGCTGCACCTTGGGAGATTTACTCCAAACCCTCCCAGGAAGCCCATGGAAGCTTGCAAGCACACGCTTTTCTTTTACAACCCAGGACAGTAATACATTCAACTGTGCTAAAGCAAAAGTGTCAGGCAGAGAGATTTAAGGAGATAATATAGTGAAGGCTCAGGGACTAGATAAAATCATAAAAAGATGCAGGCAAAAGCTGCTCTTTACTATCAGTTGTCCCTGTTGCATTGGATGGGGAAGGCAGAGCCCAACAGCTTCAGCAGGAGGGGTGGCTGGAGTAACTCCTCCTTGGTGCCCATGGCACACCCTTGCAACCCAAATCCAAACCCAGCTTGCCCCTGAGCACCCTCATTCTTCTGGCTCAAAACCCCAATTCTGGTCACCAATGCAAAGCTCTGCAGCCAGCAGAGTGAAGCACCAGATGCACAGGGGTTCAACCTGCCCCAGACCACCAGACAAGGGGCTTTAGAGCTACATTGCTTTAGAGCTTGACCACAGACTGGGATTCTGCTGCTCCTGCTGAGCTCTGCAGCACGTCTTGGCAACACACAGATTATCCAAAAAGCCCAGTAAAGACACTGCTAAGAAATGCCAAGCTATGCTAGAGACTCAACAGCACATAAGCTGTCAAAAAACCCCAAAACAACCACCCTGCTTTCAAATTTCTGGAAGCCAAGCAGAAAAGATCTTCATGGCCATCTGCTTGGTGCCTGCAAGCACTTGGTCCCACTGTCACAAAACCCAGCAAGCTGGAAAGGCCCAGAGCCATCCTTCCAGCAGCACAGGACTGAGCTCCCCCGGCACAGGACACTCGTCTGGCCCTGCCTGGAAATGCTCTCTTCAGGACAGCTCTGCCAAACAGGTTTGTCACTGTCTCCCAAATAACTCACATGAATGTCTTGCATTTTTCAAGAGGTGCCATGAAACGTGGCTGCACATGCCACAAACACTGACACATTTCACTAATGCAGTCCAGGAGCAGCATATGGAGAGTATTTATACAGGCCTTTATTTTTTCTTATGATAGGTAAACGACTCTCTCTGAGATAGGGTGACTTGTGCTGACAGCATCTTTGTTTCTAGGAAAAAAATATCAATAGGGGATTGTCAGAGGCTTTGCAAATCTAACCCATGGGTACAAATCCCTCCAGTCCTATTACAGGAAAAAAACCCAAACATTCTCTTCTTCCCATGATCTTATTGTCATTCATCTTACAAGCTGGTCTTATTAAACTTGTTATTCAGCACTGTAATTAGTAGAAATAAAAAGACAGATATAAATAAAATTCAGATATTGACTCTAATTAAGTCTTCTTAATTGTTATTTTACTAGTTGGGGTGGAGCAATTTTGTCATGGTATAACTGTTGAGGAACAATTAAGCAGAATGCAGCTTTAATTCCTTCCTGCTCTCCTGACAAAAACCAACACATTCAAACTGCGTGAGAGAAACCCAGACTAATCAGAGCAATGTGACATCAGCAATTGTCTCACCAGGTGAAAAGCCAAGCCGGGATGGTGCCGAAACCTCAATCCTCGCGCTTGGGCTTTAGGCGGTGGAGCCGGGAGGCCCCGGGGCAGGGAGCAGAGCCAGCTCGGTGTGGCATTCGCTGCCCCTCCCGGGCAAGGGCAAAGCCCAGGGGACGAGCCGTGCCCGACTCGGGGCACCCATCCGGCTTTCAGGGTGCCAGCACTTCACCCTGGTGCTCTGACACATCACACAGCGGCTGGACAGGGCCGCTCTCTCAGTCCTGCTCCTGCCTGTCACAAGGGGAACCCAGCCGGTCTGCACCACGGAAGGACGCCTTGATAAATGCAGTAATTATCACCAGACACCCCACCCAGCAAACACAGGCCATTTATTTCTCCACCTAGTTATAAAACTACTACCAGAAAACGCTGGAAATCAAGACGCTGGAATCTGATTTAATTAAATCAATGAGAATTATATCATTAATTCATCAGAAAGCTCAAAGCTAACAGGAAATTGTTTCTATCGACTACAAACCCCTGCACGGAGCTGCCTGGCGGTCGCCCCGCTATGGAAGAGCCCAGCTGCACCTCTGCCGCTCCATTTGTCATCCCAAAGCACCATTTGTTCCTCCCCACACAGATCGCCTTACACAGAGCAGTTGTCACGCTCCTTCCAGTCCCGACCTCCTCAAGCGCTTCACACATTCCTCTCCACACGTGCTCATAGAAATCACTCGCCATAAGAGCTTTTAAACGGGGCTCGTCAAAACAGCAAGAGGGAAGGTGTGCAGGACAGAACCTCCGGGTTCTTGTGGTCTTTGAAACACCCAAACACAGCCTGGTACAACAGGCTTTTCTTTCCGCAGCTTAGCGCTGAGAAAGGTGGAATCCTGGAGGGAGGGAAGGGAGACAAAACAAACTCAGAAGGAAAACTTCACACAAAAAGTAAAACCTGGATACTTGTAACAGAAACGATCAGGAAGTGATTTAAGGCAATTTGGGGATACCGTTTCGGTGGCTGGTTGAACACCTTTAGAATACAAATATTCAGCAGGCTATTTACAGTCCAAGGGAAGAAGTCTCCACTTTCCCCAACCCACAGCAGAGCACAGTCTATTCTCAGTGAGGAACATAAATTTTGAGCAACTCCAATAGACATGAAGAAGTCACTGGCTTTACCTCAATTTAACTGATTTCAGGAAACTTAAGCAATACTGCAATACTCAAGATGAGGGCTCTCAATCTCAAAGACACTCAAACCCTGCTAGACCCGCTATTGTGGAGACAGCAATTGCTGATTTATTGACTGCAAAGTGCTGTGGATCAAGCCTTAGTATTTGCTAATATCTCTCCTGGAATTGGCCTTTAATGGCCCAATTCAGCTGCAATTAGTGAGAAAGGAACAACGCCCCTTTTCTTCAATAGAGCTGGATGAAGTGATATCGGTGAGCAGCTGATCTGGAAAAATAAAACATTTGGACCAATTAGTCTTAGTACTAAGATATACAGCACACATTTTATCTGATATGAAAACTTCAAATCTAGGGCTAAACCAAAGAAATTATAGGACAGTTCCCACATTAAAAAGAAAGGTGCTGAGAAGTGGAAATCCACCTCCCATTCCCTTGGGTGCAATTCAGAAGTAACCCTGGCGAAACCAGGGCAGCTCCAGGAACATAAATACGAAGTGACAGGGAAATCCAGCCTACTATTCACATCACATATTCCATGGTTCTTTCTATTTCACAGTAATACACCAAGTTAAGCTGCTTATTAGATGGGCACATTCTCCTAACCGCAGCCAGGCTTGTATGTTGTGTTGGGCTTGCCATCAGTACTGACCGCCCTTTAATCATAATTCTGCTGTCATTTGTGGTTCCACTTCAGAAGATCCTTGCTTTAATACACAAATGGGATCGCTGTTAGCACTGCTACAGCCCAGAAGAGAGGCATGTGAGTAATGCCACGAGAGGGACTCCACACAACCATTCCTATTTATACAACCCTCCTGCACATTTTCCTAACAATCCATACTTTCAAATACTTCTGCTGGCCTAAGGGATGTTGTGGCACATGTTCCAAGCCCCCCAGCATACTCATTAGCAAATAATGACCTTCCAAAAATGACCTAATAACAGCTAATAACTGCCAGAAAGCATAAAAAGGCTGTGGTACAGAAGGTCTTTTATGGAATGAAAAAACCCCCAAATTTTTATTAGCAGAATCACTAATGGACACCGAGTCCTCATGTGATCGATTTACTTTTAGAAAATGCCTGGTATCAGATAATGAAATTATCCCACAAAACACAAACAACCCCCAAACCAGCACTTTCAAAAAGCACACTGCAGTCTGGCAGCTCATGAATGAAACACTCCGTAGGTGTTTGTGTACATTTATAATTTACTACACCACATTAAGAAATAAGACAACTGCAAATGACAAGCTGATGCTCTCCCAGCTGTGTACACCATGCTATGATACCTTCCACCAGAGCCCAGCCTCCCAGCTGGGACAAAGACAGAAGGATCCAAAGGATCCAAATCAGTTCCAGCAACTCTGCCTTAATGAAGTTCTTAAACAATACACACTGAAATGCTGTTTAGTGTGTGCACATGCCAGGAGCAGAAGCACAAATCTCATCCCTGATGCAGAAGAGCATCACACCTGCTCCAGACCTTGCTTTCATCCTGCATCCCAAACTTGTATAAAATCACTGCTGATCTCACACAGAGGCAGATATCCCTATCTGGCAGCTCATGCAGGACCAGGGTCAGCCCCTCTGGAACAAAGCACCAAACTCAGCCAGTCCCACACCTAGCTTTACACATGCTCCCAGCTCAGAGAATCTCCAGGTGCAGTTTTCAGCACATAATAATGCTATGAAACACAGCAAGAAAAGCTTTTCTTTATGTTCTCACCAGGAGAAGACTCAATTTAAGTGCACAGAAGTGCCCCACAGGATAATTTCTACAACACTTTTGCCTGCTCTTGATCTTTCTACCTGAGTTTCTCTATTGGACTCACTGTTTGCAGTTGCACCTCTAAGCCTGGTGAATTATTCCATGCTGGGTCATCCTAATGTCTCAATCACGAGTGACCATGTAGCCATAACCCCAAACTCCTCCATGTGCACCCAGATAAGGAGGCTCTGCAGAGTTTCAGTTCCATGAACAAGCTGACAGATTTGAATAAAGTGATGGAAGAGACTGAAGATCTCAACAGTCATCTTTTCTCTCTGCAGATCCCCTGACTACACAGCATCTTTTCTGTGTTCCACTTCCAGAACAGCTGAAGTCTCCTGGCAGCAATCCAGGGACAGCCATGGATGCTTTCAGAGGGCACCTTCTCCAGTCCACAGGGCACAGCAAGGGACTGTCTGAAGACATTCCTTGCCCAGCTTCCAGCCCCCTGCATGACCCTCATTCCTACACCCTGTCCTGAGCTCCAGCCCTGCAGAAAGCATCAGGCATTTGACAGCACCGATGTGGAACACCCCAAATCCTGCACTTGTGGCTTCCTCTTCTGTTTGTTTTTAAGCTGTGGAAGGTGAGGAACATCGTGATCCCCGAGCCAGGTGACCAGGCTGAGCGTGGTGTAGGATGTTCATACACATGCACTGGAAGAGCCTACACGTACACATTGAAAACTGCTGTAATCAGGAAATGAGCCATGAAATGTGTAAGCAGCGGCACATTAATAATCTGGTTTATAGCTTAAATTAGAATCTTTGGAATTTCACAGCCAGACACTTTTAAATAGGTCAAAAATGCAGTAATCACACTTAATGATCACACTGTGATGTGCACCGCATCAGAGCTGGGAGTGAGGAAACCTGAGCAGAATGGATATGAACTACTGGCACACAAAAAAGCATTTAACAAACCTCAAGAACAAAACACATAACCCAGGCACCGAGTATTTATCTTTTGATCCTGCTCTTCAGAAATGAGGTGTGAGATTTCATGTGATCACAGACAACAAATGCTGTTCTCTGTATTTTCCTTTTAGGTAGCCCTGCAGATTAGCAAAGGATTTGACCACTTGTAAGCAGTGAGGATTTGGAGCTGTTAACAAAGCCTTCCCCATCGGAGAAACACGGTTTGCTGTCCTACCTGCCCACACACACATCACCCCAGGACACAGAGTTAAACACATCCCTGGGTATCAGCATTTGGGTTTCTTTTAAAGAAAAAAACAAGAATCCACAGATCAATCTCAGTAATCTTTAAGTCTCCAAACCAGGGAAATCCTTCACAATTTTGCTAAATTTAGACACGTGCTTACATTCTCTTTACACCAACCTGGTTTCAGGTACAATAAACCTGATGGAAAAATTGAGTAAAGAATGAGAACTTCAGCAAAAGACACAGTCACTGACTAATTAATCCTGTCCTGTCAAGCTACTGAGGCATAACCAAAAAGGTAAACTAGGAAAAAAATATCAGCTATATTCTGTGAAAATAAAGTCAATGTTTGTCTACTGCAAAAGTACAAAGTCAGCAGGGGAGACTGCTTGGAAGCTTGTAAGAAAGCAGTAGAGAAATGTTTTTTTGGTTTCTTTTTTCCTCCAGTCAAACTTGGCTTCTTCTAAAAAACAAAGCAAGGCAAAAGATGAAAGGCCTTCTCTTCTGAAGCCAAAGATGAAGAATACAAAGAATATTAATGACTAACAAGTCTGTCTGTAAATGCCATGAGCTTAGCTGTAGTAGGGACTAAAAGGAAGAACAGTACTGCTATTAACTAATAAGTTTCTGATCTAACAAGCAGTGATGAAGGCTGATTGGGTCATTTATGGAAGGGAACATTAGTTCAGAAGAACACAGGTTCCCTACAGAGGATAAAAGGAAAGAAGAAAATAAGCCATTATATATATGCAAAAGCTCAGGATGGTTCATTCACCCAGCACATAAAGGTAGTAAATTCCCAATTAGGGCTTGTCTGTCCCTCACATGTTTGTATGTGCAGGTACAGCAGATGGCTGTCTTGTGGAAAACTTGAGAATTGGTGCAAACAACTCCAGACTTTTATTACAGAACACTGAATTTCAATGAATTGCATTTCCTAAAGGAAAAATTCAAAAATCACAGAACCTTACTTTTGTCACAGCAAAGCCTTATTACTGGACCCAGCATAAACCTGCCTGACCACCAGAGTTTCCCAATGTCCTGGCATTTGCACTGGTCCAGGAGGGTCTTATGGAGCAGGGGCAAGGGAGGAAGGCAGGCCCTGGCCTGTAACCTCTGCACAAGCACAGCAAAGCATCTTCTTCCATGTCTGAAGTTTGCCCATTCTCTTTCAAGAATTTATTCTAATTTAGGCAAGTGAAACACAATAAAACCAGGAAGAAGGAAGAAAACACCACCTCAGAGCCAAAAGTGACACCACGCCAATTTCAGATTTGGAAACTGATTCATTTGCCAGCTCATAGGCACACACACCTAGAGTGTCTGTATTTATATGCATGGACTCAGGCTCCCTGCTCTGTACAGGCACTCTGAGTATTTTTAAATCAGCAAGAAATCAAGATCACTGTACTTAGAGAAGATGGAAGCATTCTCTTTTCTCTAAGCTCAGATTAGAGGAATCCTGACGCATCACTCTGCCTGTAGCATCCAGCAAGGCTGAGAGCCAGCACGGACACACGATTTGCTCTGAGATTCCTTCCCTTAACAGGCCACTGCTCACTCCTGCAGACAGGCTCTATTTTGCATTGCAGCCTGATCCAGCAGATGATACAGAAGCCTCTGTGTCAGGGTGGAAATCTGGGAAGTGTTCTGACAGTGTGAAAGATGGCAATGCTGAAGCCAGTACAGCCAGGGAGCCGTGCTGGGCTGGGAATTCAAAGCCTGGCTTTGGCCACCACCCACAGCGGCCTCAGGAGATCACCAAACTCTCTCAGCATCCCCTTATGGAAAAGGGGGATAACAGCATGTCTCAGCAGCCTCACAAAGGTTTGTTAATGCTTGTAAGCACTTTGTAGATAAGGAACATCAAGACAGCAGTTAGCAGAGGGATTTGGGGCACAGACAGACATAAATCCAAAGCACTCATATCATATACTCCTTTTAGACAAGCATAGCAGCAGATCAGCTCCCTGCACTCAGTGGTTGTGGGCTCCATCCTCTCAACAGACTGAGCACTCTGCCTTTGATCCAAAAAATGAGTCCGCAGAGAATATTCACATGTTTAATGTTAATCATATGCTTAAATTCTCTGAATCTATAAAGAGAGTAAAAGAGAAAAGTGTTCCCCAGCTCCAAAACAAACACAAATTCCCAGAAGTTATATTTAGGACATGAGCAAACATTTGGCCAGCAGAGGAAAAGCCTTCACTATACACCTGCTAGGCTTCTGCATCCCTGAGGAAACCTGCAGGTGGGAAAAGTGTCCTGTGAGTTTGCTTAGACAAAACCTTTCTAAAATAACCAATATGGTGATATTTGAAAGAGGCACCCCAGAGCATGTGACCTACTATTCTTACACAGGCAGAGCAGTCCTTGAGCAAGGAAATCAGAAAACAGAATAAATGAAGTTTATTAAGAAATTCACCACACAGATTTGAACTTCTGACTAGGAATTTATAGTTGCAAATGAATGCATTCATTTACTGTCTACTATGAGAGAAGAGGCCTTCCTCAGAAGACAAGCACTGCCACCCAGTCCTCACAAATTCCATCAGCAGCACCTAGAAAACATCATCTCATAACTGCATCAGAGAGGAACAATACTGAGCCAAAGGCAATGGGTCCCCCTTAAAGCCTTGTTCATTTCCAGCACGTGCTGCTCTCTCATCCTCACTATCCGAAACATCTAACTCAATTTACATCCTGCTAAGCTCCTGGGCTAGCTGATGGCTTGGGGCTACCAGTGTGCTAAATCAGCTGGCCAGAGTGTCCAGGGGTCTCTGCTCTTGCATCAAGCCCAGCCCGACCGAGGTCACCCTGAGCCCTTTGCTGAAGATGGATCAGGTCTGTGGAGTGAGGACACAGCTCCTCTCGTGCAGGTGAGCTCAGCAGAGCCAGAGCAGGACCTGCAGTGTTCAGATGCAGCGAGCTCCATGCAGTCACAGACACTCCTGCAGAGCAGAGCAGAGCAGAGCAGAGCAGAGCAGAGCAGCTACAGCCACAGCTGCAGCACGGCCACAGCCCTGGCCAGACGAGCATCTGCAGCATAAACACTTAACTGGCTTCCAGAGATGATTTTCAAAACCCTGTTAAACGAGCATGTATAGCAAGAAGAGCCTCAGGCAAGCAGAGGGCCACTGTGCAGAGCTTCAGTGCTGCAGCAGACCTGTAAACATTACCCAGCTCACTCACAGCAACACCGCGTTTGGCCAGCGACGTGAAAAGGACAAATCACTCTCTCACCAGCATAAATTGCCCAAGAAGTTAAATAAGGCTGCTCATTATTTCTAAGGATTTTAAAAGAATCCTTTAGGACTACTGGCCTCAAATTTGATTAAAAATTCTGTAAGTATTTTCAACTAAACATCATTAGACAAAATTGACTTGATGGTATAAAAGAGCCATTTTCTTAAGTAATGGCTTTTTGAGAAGTGTGTTGTATTTTAACAGTACTCAGCACTTTTACTTTAATAAACCAGAGGGAGCTGTACTAGTCACACCTTACAAAGGGTTAACAAGATGTTTATCTTCCTTATTTAGCTGAATTATAACTACACAAAATGCCCTGACTCAAAGGAGGCAAAACATATCCCTACCTTCACCTGCAGTAAACCAAGAAGCACAAGGGATGGAATTACATTGCTGGGTGAGGCTGTAAGAAGTCCAAGGGAGTTAAGACACCACGAGGAATCCTGGTTGTATTTCTCCACCTCCTTTGCAAGACACTTTGCTGTCCCAAGGTTTGTAGACACTACAAAACAACACACAGTTCACTGCTGTTGCAGCTTATCAGCCTGACCTGGCAGGCCCCACCACTGGGGAAACCCTCTGGAGAGGACTGAAAGCCCCAGAGGACATCTCCATGGCTTTCTTTCTCACCAATTTTCTGGAGGAAGAAGCACTGTCTCCTATGATGGATTAAGCTACAAAGGCATGACTCCAAGGCTGTGCAGTGTAGGGCATCTCTCACAATAAGCTCAGACCTCTTAGACATCTCTGGTGCCTTTGCTTTGTTCAGTGCCTCCATTAATATCAGCAGGATTTCATTACCAGGCACTTTCCCCTGCCTAGAGCCTTGACTCTTCCTTTGCTCTACCAGTTCTTCCTGGAAGTCTATAAAGAGCCAGAGTGTAACAAAGAAATGCACTCCCATCCTCACTCCTTTACCCACCCATCCTCCCCCATCCCACAAAGACAGTCCACTCCTTCTCCCACCCCTAACAAAACAGTGAGATTAACAGAGTCCTGGGAAACAGAGCACCAGCAAGGGGCATCTTTAAGTGCTCAAGAGGACAGACACACCTCCAAGCATGAGGTGCCCCTGGCTGCACCACAGAGCTCAGGTATCCCACAGCAAGAGCTGACCCCGGGCAAGGACTGCTGGAAAACACCTTTTCAGCTACACTGGCTTGAGAACAATAATTAAATTCCAGTCTGATTTTCTCCTGATCTGCAGCTCTAACTCCTTAGTGACTCCCATTAAGCCAATTCCCAACTGTGGTATCACTCTGGATGTTTGCCTTAAATAAGGAGCCCAGGAAGCTACTAAAACAAGGACTATCTTTTTATCTGGAAAATGCCTGCCCAGGAAATCTCTCTTGTGGAATACAAATGCCAGTATTTTAGGTTTCACTAACATCCTATGGTGTGCCATCACCACCCTACTCAACACATGAGCAGAGACCATCAAGTCTACAGAATACAATCAAGGCATAAATGGGTCCTCCTCTGCACCTCTCTTTTTCCCCATCATCTCCCAGTGTTTCCTGCTGTGCCAGAGGGAGCAGTGCCCCGTGTGGGTCCTCACACAGCCACCAAAACACCCAAGGCTGTGAGATGTCTCCCGGGAACACCCTGGGTATTGAAGGCACCAGGGAGTGGGGAGGTGTGTGCAGCTGCTCCCCTGTCCTGCTCACTGGGTACTGCGGACACGCTCGCGCCGAAAGCACATCTTTGACATAACACAGCGTGACAATTTTCTCAGAGTCACAGAAATGCAGAGCATACAAATAAACCTGAATGCTGAAACCATTTCATTGTTCATAAGAATATGCACGCTGCACCTGTTACGACCAAGGGCACTGTCTGTGCCTTGGAGCCGATTATTTCAGCCTCTAACAAGCCCGTCTGTCTTGGAGGACTGTCAAAGTCCAGGAGTTAATAAAGCACAACAAAATTATTTTACAAAAAGAAATCATTACCCAATATACAGAGAGAGATCTTTAAATGCAAGGTAAAGAAAACAATCCTCAAACTGACATTTTCCTCTCAGCTTCTCACGGCCGCTGAGTCAATTTAAATAAAATTTAACCGAATCAAAATAACTCCAAAATTGATATCGGTAAAGTCCTACCCTGAAACAAATGTTCGGGAGCCCAACTGCAACCCGAGCCCGGGACTCGCGATAGAGAGGAAGGCAGGACGCTGGGGAGCGCTCCCCCAAACGCCGTCCCGGCGGGAGGGAGCAGCCGGCGGCGGCGGCGCTCCCGCAGCCCCGAGGGGAGCCGGAGCCGCCGCAGGAGCAGGTGGCAGAGCCGGTCCCCGCAGGCCAGCCCCGGCGCCGCCGCCAGCACGCGTGGGGAGCGGGGCTAGGGGCGATTTTTTGTCGGAGAGAAGGAGACGGAGGAGCGCAGGAGCGGAGCAGCACCCGCGGCTGCGGCAGCGCGGTGCGGGCAGG
>VZRX01022447.1:73183-134619 GCA_013398075.1 Notiomystis cincta | reverse complement strand
CGGGCGCGGCCCCGGGGCGGTGCAGCTGCCGGAGCGGGGCTGGCGGCGGCCGTGCGCGGAACGGGGGGCGAGGAGCGGCTGGAAGCGCCTGTGCATAACGTGGCCGGGCGCGAATCCGCCCCGCGAGGGCTTTTAATGAAGTACAGATGTTCCCTAATATAATTATATCGTCTTCTCCCCGATAATTGGCTTTGGCAGCCGCGCTGATCGAATCCCCCCGCGCGGCTGCCGTGCGCTCCCCCCGCCGGCACCGCAGAGCCGGGGCCGCCCCCGATACCGCGCCCGGGCACTGCCCTGGGGACCCCCGGCTGCGGGGAGACCCTGCATGTCCAGGGCCCTGCTCCCGAGAGCCCGCGGTCAGAGACCTGCGATTTGAATGGAAGCTTTTGGCTCACAGCAGGTGAAGATGAGGGGCAACGCTTTTTTACTGATTTCTTAAAGTGTATGCCCTTGGAGAGCACGGGCTTGCTTTCTACCTGGGCTGCCCGTAGCCAGGGAGGATGAAACGCCGCGGCTGTAGGACTGAAAGGTTATTGCACGCACTGGGGAAGGAAGGACCTTGTTACTGAGCAGGAGCACAGCAGCAGAGGATGTCCTGGCCGGCTGAGCAGCACCAGCACACACTGTGCAGTACCTGTGCTGTACCTGTGCTCTCAACGGGCCAGGTGAGCTGCAGATGGTTAAAACACCCCAGTTCTCCCCAGCCTGGTTTGTCTTTAGGGGAAATTGCCAATGAGGACACGCTAATACAAGCCAGATGTGTGGGCGTTCTATGCATCTATGCGGGGAAAACGGATCAAGACCACAAATTCATCTTGCAGAGGACAAGCAGCCAACACAAGGTAATGATTTCTAGTCACTACAGGCCCCAGACCACACTGCTTTCACCTGATGACTCAAAGCTGAAACCCAGCCATGCCGTTCCTGCTAACACCTGGACACTGTGAGGTGTGTAAATACTTCAGATAAGCAGGATTAGGGCATTCTTTTAGCCCAGGGTTGCAGAGGGGAGCCACAGAGAGCTGACACATCAGTACCTCTCTCCTGTCACCTCGGGCAGTGTCCAAGGGGATGGGCAGCCCTGCTTGTTAACACAAAGTGCAGGTTGGAAGTCAGCTCCCCCATCCCCAAAGGGAGCCTGTCCTGCCCACTCCTCTTGCCCAGTCCAGGGTCCCAACCCTCATCAACGTAAGTGAAGGAAAGTGACTGCAGTTCTTGCAAGCAGTTACCAACCCCTCAGCCCAAGCCCACAATGACAGTCACACTCCCATTTTATATTTACCAGTGGTACCAAGGTGACACCTGTGGACACAGAACCATTCTGTAAAGGGTAAAGGGGTGGCTCTGCCCAGACACTGGAGCTACATCAGCGTTAATCCTGGTCTCAGCATGAGCAGCTCTGCCTTTGCCTCAGCAGGAACACTAAAATGCTCCTTGTTTTCACAGCTGTGCTCTGCAGATTTCTGAAGGACCAAAAAAACCAAAGGGTTTCAACAAACTGGGCAGGGCATGGAGCATCTTTGGTTTGCCTTCAGCTGGGCCTCTCTGGGGTTTTGCTCACCCTGTAATACCCCCATGGCTGCTCAGGAGACAGAGAATCCAACACAATCACAGGGATTAGTGATGCTGTGTCTTCCAGACACTATTTTTGCTGTCTGCTTTTTGTTCTCGATTCAGTTTTGATCCCAGAGGTGAAGGCATGGGGAAGGTGTAGTGTCAGAGGCAGCTGTGTGTGCTCCTGAGCACAGACGGCTCTGCAGTGGATGGCTGAGGAGACAGGATGGGGATAAAGAAACTAAACTATCTTTTGCTCCAGTTTCACTTCAGCCATAGTAGAATCTTTTCTTAGAAGGATATAAATACGGAAGAGTAGAGGGAAGCACAGGAGCAATACACCCTGGAACAACGTGACTTGAAACAGAGGACAAGCAACCTGACAGACTGACTCTGCAATTTCTCTTTCAAGCTCCTTTCTTTAAATGTTCCATTTCTTTATGTTAAAAACCAGCCCATCATAATTACAAGGCTCTCACTTAGACTTCCTGGTCTTCATTTAAAACCAACACAGAAATTCCTTCAGAGAAGCACCTAGTCCAGTTTTCCCTCGAGGGCAGATGCAGGAGAAGGTTCACCTTGAAGGGGGCGGCTCTCCAGCCGGGGAGCTCTGCAGTGAAGGCACAGCAGACTCGCACTTACCTTCCTGGCAACATCCTTGCTTTTCTTGTGCTTCATGGGCCGAGCTCTCAGCAGGAGCCTTCAGCTCCCCGCGGTTCTGCAGAGCAGCTCGGCTCTCTCTCAGTCACTGAGTTTCTCTGCCTCTTTCCAGGTGCTAAGCTGATAAGTGTCTGATTTCCAAGGATCGACTCTGTCCAAGAGAGGAGGAACAGTGGACTAAACTCCTCTCTGACCTTTCTTATATTTCCTGTCCTCCACCCATTATTAAAGGTTCAGATCTGGCACCAGCTTGTTCCTCAGATATTCCAGGGTAATTTCTTCAGGCTTTGCCCTTTCCAGTGTCCTTTTTGTTTCTGTGCCCCTCTGCAAATAGGTAGGTGTTGCTTCCAGAAAGCTTTGTACCTGTGTTTTCCTGGAAGCAGAAAACAAGGAAACTTACTGCAAAATTCAACCAGTAACAAGTCAATCATTGATTCTGTTCTTTATTTCATCCCATTTTGAGAATAAAGGCTTTCTTAAAAGAAACAAGGTAACCTACTGTTTGATCCTGAACCAACAAGAACAACGCCTTTTCTCCTGGTATGAGGCACCTGTCCAACATTTTATTAACTTTGCTAATTGCATTAAGCATCCTGTAGTGCTGAACAGTCATCAGCTGCTAACTCCCAGATCACTACAGTTGAGCTGGCTGTCAAATGAGAAAAAAAAAGATGTTTTAGACCCAGAGTAGTAACAAATAATCATACAGCTCTGAATTCTGCTCAGCTCCTAGCAGTGATCATATTTTATGAACTACTGGAAGATGGTGTTAGGACTCACAAAATAAATATGAGCTGTATGGGTGCAAGTAAGATTGATTAATAGATCTCATATGTTCAGACATTTCTACAAACAAGAAAAATTAGGTTTCTCTATGTGAATATTTTATGCAGATTTTTATGCAGATAATTTGTACCTGCTCTTTCATTTTGTTACCTATAGTATCACATGTGAACATAATAATAATAATCTAAATTTACATACACAAATTACTGGAAGGTCTGGATCTGGCACACTGGGGAATAATTTCTGGCTGGAAACATTAGCAGTGTGATAACTATTTAGACAACTGTATGAAATGAAATAAGCACTTGTCAAAGGAAAAATGCATTGTTATGAAAACTGGAATTGGTATAGTCTCAAATAAAAATGGAGCCGGTGAAAATGAGTTAATCAGAAATTCTCTCCTGCCACTGCCCTGCCTTACTGCTTTTTCTGTTTCTTTCCTCCTTTTGTGGGGTGAAATCCTGCAGAGCAGAGAGCTGGGGAGGCAGAAGCAGCTGTACCCTTCTGAAGAAGTGTAAAAGCAGCAAATCCTGGCTCACAGGATGCCTCAGTCCAGGCTGGTGGCTCTGCCTGCAGGGCTTGACCTGGCTGTGTGTGCCCCTCACACACAGGGACTGCTGGGGCACTCACAGCACATTCAACATGGGAAATATTGGCCTTAATTTGGTCCTGGGAGTAGTCAAGACCTGAATTCTGCTCAAGAACTAACAGGAGAAGCAGCAAGGTTAGAGAGAACAGACAGAAGAAGCTACAGCTGTCCCACAGCCACTGCCAGGCAGTGGTTTCCAGCTGATGTTCTTCCATTTTTAAGAAGCACAAGGCCATTTCAACTTAGTTTTGTGAAAGTAATATTATTTTTGCCTTTCCTTATTTGTTCACCAGGAACCCCATTCTACAGCCAACCAGAACAAAACTGTGTGGATGGAAGCAGGGAAAAAAAAAGAAAAGAAAGAAAAAGCCAGTCAAGCTATTGCTAATCATATTAATTTATATATGTTGTTTATAATTAGCGTTTTTAAGCATTCATTTTCTTTCTTCAATAAAGACCACATCTCTCCAGGACCTCACCATGTCCATTGTTTTCATGACAGGCAGTAGAGATAGGTACCAATTACTTGGCTGTTATTTAGTGAGTACTCCAAAGTACTTTGATGCAGCAGCATTGTAAATTCTCTGTAGCATTTGTCTCATTTTAATTCATTTTTAATGAGACACCTGGAGAATGAAGAAACATCACAAAACCACAAAAATCCCAGAATACTTTTGAATTGATCTCCCAAGCTCTCCTTATTTCTGCCTTCCTACAAAAGGACTTTTTGGTTCCAGCACATAAAGGTGCAGCTTTGCCCAACTGTTCCCTGTCACATCATAACCTCCTTCCACAGCGAGGGAGGATGGTGGTACAACCTATCACACACCATGGAAGGAATCCAGAGAGAAGTCTCTGGTCTTCAGATGTTCTACATCTTCATCCCTTATGTCTCTCTAGACAGCTGAGCCACATTTCCTCTGTTGCCAGCAGGCTGCAGAAGGAGGGGTGGGGTTCCAAGGAAGGGTGGGCTTCACGCTCATCATCATTTGACATGCAGATGTGACTCTCAGATAGAAAGAAAAAAGGTGGCAAAGAGGTAAATTTTCTTCATCAGCAGCTGATTCATTACATACTTTTTTGTGAAAGGAAGATGTGTCCTCTGACAGTCCCCAGCTGGTTCCTTCAGTTAAGAAAGCCTCTTGGTTCTCACCCACGTGGCTCAGCGTTACACTCTGTGCTAACATCTGTGTTCAACATCCACATTTTATGGACTCAACGGGGGAATTCATTCCAGTAAGACAGAACTCCCAAAACTCTATCAGCAGTTTGGCTTCAGCAAGTCCCTGTCACAGCATCCCTGCTCTCAGCTGGTGTGGTGGCTGGAGGGAGAAGGAGCACACTCCAAGGCAGCCCTGAACCAAATCACATGAGGAGCTCCTAGATCAAAACCAGCAGTGCAAGTGGAGAAAGGGCACTGGACATTGAGAAATGTCTGTGGGATGTTGCCACTTTAATTAGAAAGGTACCTGTGGTGGCAAATTGATGATGTTTCCACTGAGGGATTTATCATAAATTGAAAGTGAGCTCTGTGGTTTCACTACAACATTCCCCTCTCAATTTTGGTAAATAGCTGTGCTCTTTTGTTGGTGTTGTGATAATTTTTACCAGGTGAGGCCCGTCAGCAGCCACAGGGCAGTGTGGCTGTCCACAGCCACCACAGCAGCTGCCACCCCTGGAGCAGTGTCCCCACGTGCCCCCAGGGTCAAAGTCTGGAGCACTTGTGCTGACTCAGCCCTATCCTTGCCCCACATTTTACCTGGCATTCTTTGTCTTTAGCTCTGCCACCTTAGTGAGGGTCTGGTGAGGGGTCAGGGCTAGGGAAAGGTTTCAGCAGGAGCTGGAAAGCAGCTGTGGGTGCAGATTCTGTGGCTGAGGACTCCCAGGCAGGCACAGCCAGCCAGATGTGCCCCTCTGGATAGTGCTGCCCTGCCCAGATGCTGCAGCCTGCAGCCACTAACTGGTCTCAGCAAGGGAGAACTCTGCTCCAAGCTTGGTTTCTTTGATGTTTAACAGGAAAATGACATTTAATACTACCAGTGTGCCAAAAAACTGGCTGCTTCTTTTGTCTATATTTCAGCTGCTTCAATGCACAAAGGAGCCTTGCACACTCAGAGTTCTGGGACCAGGAGTTGTTGGTTCCAGCAGAGGAGCTCTCGAGCCTTTGGTGCCCAGCACAAGCACACAGGGGTTTGATCCTCCTCAGCTGCAAAACCCCCCTTCAGTTTTGCTGCTTCTGGGAACTGCCCAAGGGTG
Source organism: Notiomystis cincta (assembly GCA_013398075.1). NCBI lineage: Eukaryota > Metazoa > Chordata > Aves > Passeriformes > Notiomystidae > Notiomystis > Notiomystis cincta. Next base: position 128,774 of record VZRX01022447.1, on the reverse strand, counting down.
AGGTGAGCTGGCCCCTTGCATAGAAGGCTGCCAAGCTGCTGAATTTGTTTGCAGCAAGGGACTGGGGGTCATGTTGTGACCATACAGTCAGGGAGAGCACCACTTTTGGGAATGAGCATTCATGTATTGAATCTACTATTACAGAAAAAAAAAAAAAAAAACCAAAAATCCCATTGCATTTAAGAACTCTTTGTTGATGAAGATTATTTTGACAAGAACTCCAGGAAACTTACTTTCCCACTGAAAACCCATTTTCAGGCTATTTTTGTCTTTACTGTATTTCATCTCCTTTTCTAAGATGGATTTTTTTCACCACAGATGAGATCCCAATTTCTTTTCAGACTTGGACAATGGTGCAGTTGAAGAGGGTGACAACAACAAGCTGCTTCTCAAACTATCACACAAAAGACTTCAGTCAGGATATTTACAATAAATACAGACACCAAGTGTGAGGGCTCCCAGTTCCTGGCAGCGTTGCTTTACCAGTTTTTCCTCTGGAAGGAATCTATTACATCAGTGGCCTCGGGAATGTATATTGAGATGGTTTAATCAGAGTTGAAAATCACAGCACAGAAAGGGGCTTCAGTTCTCCTGGCTGGACACGATGTCCCCAGTTTGGGAGCTGCTGAGGAATGTCACTGACACCACAGAGTCTTTAGCTCTTCTCTGTCCAGAGTTAAAATGGCTGGTGGCAGCATTATGGCCCTGATTCAGCAGAGCACATGCAAACTTTAATTTCTTCAATTACACTTAAATACATCCTTAGGGCTGAGGATATGCCACAATACCCACAGAGATCACAGTGCTGTTCAACAGGTAATTTGTTTTGGCCAGTGAATCCCTCTGTAGATAAAGGTTTTGTCAACTTTCCTGTGCTCCTGTTGCTTGGATCTCCCTGTTACCTTTATCCTTACATTGCCAGGCAGCCTTTGAGGACACACCACTTCCTCCTCATTATATATTTGTACAACATCAAGTACAAATAGGGCTGTAGTTTCTATAGCTCTCATAACACCAATAATTACATCAGGAATGGATTTAAACATGGGCTTTATTGTCCCCCTAAATGGAGGTTTATATTTAGAGGCCTTATCTTTCTTGTGTTTTCCTCCTTGTGTGAAATGGATCTTTACTCAACCCAGCCTGCTCTAGATCCCCACGAGGCAAAGTGTCTGTGGGTGGAATGACATCTATTTGAAGGGAACAATATTATGTGAGGAGTAAAGATTAAAAGGTCTGGAAATCTTCTAAGACTTCAGCTGACACATTGAGTAATGCCAAGGCTGTGGCCAAGTTCCTGTGAGGCTTGGAAGCTATGGAAATGCAGAATGTTTCTGCAGTAAGTTAATCTACTGATAAGGACCTGAAGCAGAGTTAATTACAGGGCAGGTCCAAGGGAAAGCTCAGCTGAGCCTGCAGAGTTATTGCATCAGTGGCATGGCCTGAGGTTTGGGAAGAACAGAACACAGGCAGGTAACCAGGCAGAGAGGGGCCCAGGCCCCTCTGCTCCAGCAGTGCCAAACTGATCTGCAGGAGCAGATCCCGGCGGGAAATTCTCCGCAGTTCCAACCAGTGCTGGAATCAGCTGCCTAATTGCACGAGAGTTGGGAGGGAGTGACAAAGGTGGATCTAACTCATCATCCAGGGGCAAGTTCTAACACTGCTGGACAAACATTTTGCTGAAGGGTCTTTCTTAGCTATCAGGTTTTTATCTGAATCCTATCGACTGCATTCCTAGGAGGAGGAAAAAAGCCTGCAAGGGCAAACCCTCACCCAGAGAATAGTATGTGTTTGATTGACAGTCATGTACTTTTTGTTTGAAATTAGATTTTTTCAAAGGAGTAGGGTCAAGGGCTTTTTCTTGCAGAAGATCAAAGGTTACATCCTTTGCTCGTCTAAACCAACTTGGCTTCAGTGACTCCTTTGTTGATTTGTAGCAGCTGAGTGTCTGTACCAAAAATACAGCCCAGACATGGAATCAGCAGCACACCCATGCCTGCTTTCCAACTGTGAAATAAAACATGATTCATACCCCAAGCACAGAAACGGAATGCAAAAAGCAAACAGAACACAAGGTGAAAAGTAATTATATTCCCTTAATTGCAGATTAAAAGAAAGTAGAACAGCAAAAATTGTTTGTGAGATTCTTTCCTTTTAGAAACCTGTAAAACATGAAGTCAGCCTCTTTATTGAATCCTGGTTTTGGCAGAAAAATAAATATTGTTGTAGGAATTATTGGAGCATATATCTGATTAAAATCTTAAAAAATGCACTGTAAATGTGAGAGCTGTTAAGCTGGGCTGAAATATATAGATCATATTTAAGCTGAAAGGAGGTTAATAATCCATTGCTATAATATGATTGCCATTGGCAGAAAATAAAATAATGTGGAATTATGATAAATAGTGCAGCCAGTAATGGAAGCTACAGCCAGCATTCCCAAAGGAGGCACCACCCACAAGTGGGAAGTAAAGAAAGTAGTAAAGTAAATAAAGTAGTGGCAAGACTGGAAGTACAAAATCTACTTCATAAACCACATGTGGAAAGAGTTCTCCACCGGTGCACTTTGAATGGGGAGAGAGAGTTCTGTTCTGATGGCTGAAATCACAGCACAGAGCAGCAGTGTGGTGGCAGAACTTCATCCAAGTTGACATTCTGATTTGTTAGCATTTTATCCTGCTGTGTGACAGGCAGGGGACTGAAGGGGGGGTGTGCACTGGGACAAAGACTATTCTCCATTGCAGCCCAGCCTGGAAGGTGATGGTTTGCTTTAATTAGTTTTAACTGGTTCAAATTATGTAAACATTGATTTTCACACCTATGGACTAAGTAAGTAGATACTGTCAAAAGAAAAATTAAAAGAAAAATGTGTGCACAAGAGTAGAAAGGGCTGAGCAGCAGAGAGAAGTCTGAGGCGCTCTGTGAGATGAACACAGCAGCCACCTTCACCAGGTATTGCCCCATATTAGTGTTTTCTCAGCGAGAACAGGAAGTGATTTTGATTTTTGCCACAGAAGACATTTAGGCTCGATGTCTGTGATGGAGTCTGCGTGACTTGAGAACCTGCAGAATAATACTGTGTGTGCCCAAGATCATAAAACACAATTTCTTTGCTTTTTCCATCAGAACACACTATGTTCCTGTGGGGGCATAATTTTAGAGCTCAACTCTCATGCTGGCTCTGAAAGCTTCTATTAAGACAGAAATCTCCCAGATAATAGAAAACTGTCTCAGGCCCATTCTCTTGCACATCAGGCTCTGTCTGTCCATTCGGGAGTTTATTGCAAGCTCATCTCAGCAATAATAGAGAGACTTAAAAAAAGGTCTTCAAAGGCCAATGATTTCCAGCAGCACCCCTGTTTCCTTCCTCTACTGTTGTCTCTTTTCCCTCCCTTGCTCTGTGACAATCTGTTGTCACTGCAGGTAAAGGGAGGGATCTTGCACTGAGTTTGGAGGGTGGCAGGATTGTTCTGTGGGAGGCTGAACTCGAGTCCTGGGCAAAGCCCACCCTGTCAGCGATGCTGAAATCCCCCAGGAGCAGCTTCTGTGCCTCCACATCTCCCCAGAGGCAGCCAGGCTTCCCCCAGAGGGAAACCTACTCCTGCTTTTCCCAGGAGGGGATCACAGACCCTGGGCTCTTTTACAGAAGGATGAATAAACGAAAGAGAAAACAGGAACACAGCAGGCAGCCCGGCTTCATTACTGTTTGATTTAGTCATCCAGAGTTACAAAGGGATAGTAAACACTGTTATCTCTGTGTTCTGGGTGGGTGTGAAACATAGCTTTAAGGACATACTCAAAGCTGTTATTGGCTCACTTTGTGTGGTAGACTTTTCTAATAGAGCTGAATTAACTTCTCAGTCCTGTATCACAGAAGGAGACAGGGTTTATTTAACATCTAAAAATGTTGGCCCAAACAGGTGGCAACACTGCCCTCCCTCAGCCAATCGAGAGGAAAAATACAGCCCTGTTTTTTTAGTCTGTTTGTTCTAACATTTTTCTTACCCAGTGTTCAATTAGTCAGCAAGGTTAATCTTTAGCCAGAGCTCAGTGCAAGGACTGTGTTTCTTTCCTTCTCTCTGCTGGAGTTCCTTGTGCATGGAGCCCTGAGTTTGTACATCCATGAAGGCAGGGACTGACCTGGGGAAAATGCAAACTTTGTCCCCCAGGTTGTCCCTGAGCAGGTACCAGGAGGCTGCATTAGCACATCCCCTCTGTCAGTGTTCCCCACTGACCCAAGCCTCGTCCAAAACAACAGCAGCCCCAGCCAAACCACCAATGATGTTGTATTTGCTCTTAAATATCAAGCTGAGGAATTTACTCCAGTCATGTCACTTCCTGTGCTGAAATCGAATTTCAGCAGCCTCACTGTCTGCACCAGCCAGAACTGGCTCCTGGTGCAGTTCTGAGTGGGTTTATTGCAGCTCAAAGCTGTCGGGAGAGGCAGAGCAGAGACACTTCAGGAAAAAAACAGTAATAAACAGCAGTCATACTTCACACATGAACTCTCTTTTTTTTTCTGAAAAGGAAAAAAACTTGCCAAGCCTCAGAAGAAAGACTGCAGATTGTGAACTTCAGATCTCTTCCCAGCAGAGTTCCTTTATCTTGCCCCAGACTGAAATGCAGGCGTGAGAGCAAAGGAGAGCTGAGATGGGATTGCTCCTTTTCCTTTGGTTACACGGAAGTGAAGGGAAGACCAAGCCAGGACAGATGATTTGTGTGATTTGTCTGTGCATTAGTCAGCCAAGGAACTCTTGCAAAACACAACCACTACCAACAATAATTCAGGCTCTCCAAGGAACATGCCAGGGAATGTAAAGGCTGGAGGCTGAAAGACAAGCTGGGAGGAGAGGGAATACTTTCCTCCCTTTGACACGAGCAAAACATTCACATCACTCAGCCCACGGGACACCAGGTCCATGGGAAACCTCTGAGTGAGGCTGCACAGGGCTGGGCACCTCAGCTTACAGCCATGCCAAGCCCAGCACCTGGAAAAAGCTCCTGTTGAAGGGCTCAGCTAAAATTAGGTGAGATAACACCACTCTTGATTGTACCCTATGGACCTGTGCCTTTGTATCTCAGAAATGCATTTGGGAGTTCATCCACCTTGACACTTCAGAAAAATAAGCTCTACACGACACTGTTGGTTCCATACAGATGCAAAACATTGAGCAATGGGAGAGGATTTTTAAAAGCTCTTTACAAGAATTTGTTATAGGTCGTCTAAGCAAGGGGGATGTGAAATAACCAGTGAATACAAAAGGAAGCAGAGAGGCCAAAATCCTAGCAATGGATTTTTATCAGTCCAGGCAAACTAGAAAACACCGTCAGGGAAAATTAGATTGGAAGTCTTTGGGTTTGGTGTGGAATTGTGTTTTTAGAGCTAAGGCATATCCAATAGGGAATGAAGCTGTATGAAATTTAATCAAGCAATACAGGGGCTAGACTGAAGTTGGACAGAAGGGGCAGAACAAAGCACAGACCAGAGAGATTTTAAAGGCAAAGTGCACCAGTGGAGAAAAACAATCCTCTCTGAAAGGTAGGCAAGATAATTTTCCAAAGTACAATATCCTGAGATTAGAGACATTATGTTATTTATTCCCAACAACATCCAAAACTTTTATCTGCATTATTTACAAAGTCCACAGCTATTTGGTAAACAGGACTTAAGAAGTGTCAGCTGTAAGGGGCTCCTGCTTTGAAGAGGAATAGACAAGCAGACAAAGAGTCAAGGAAGGGCTCCAGTGTTTCAGCTGCGTGGCCGAGAGCCACTTCTTTGCAGCATATGGCACACACTAACAGGTTTATTTTCCCCGAGGAGGATGTATAAACTGTCTGCAACTGCTCTTCACACTTGTCACTCTAAGTCAGATAATTTTTCCAAGGCGTCCCGCTGAAACAGCCCCCAGTTGAAGCCGAACAAAGAATTTGTGGACGCCTAGCAGGTTGTTGGGGGAGCAGAGAGCTCAGGCTGCGAGCAGAGCGCGATAAAGCACATGGGGATGTGTGTCAGGGACGCCGACAAAGGCGGGCGGCTGAGATACGAAAGGAGAGCAATTAAACGAGGAGGGGCAGCGCTGGAGGGGGCACTGCTGGGAAGCGGAGTTAAATTCGGGTCAGGGAAGAGAAGCAGCAAGTGGCAGCGTGTCTCTGCAGCTGGCCCAGCCCTGCTGCCGGCCCAGCCCCGCCAGGTCCCGTCTGCTCCGCAGCCCTTGGGCTCTCTCCCTGCGCCCGGGGGTGCGAGCGCTGGCCAGCACCTGCTGCCAGCCCCACCGAGCTGCAGCCTGCCCCGAGGCCCATTACACACCGTGATTAATATGCAGACACCAAAGTGACTGGCAAAGATAATTACACAGCGAGTCAATTGGCTGGCAAAGTTAATTATGCAGGGAGTCAAATGAGTGGCAAACCAAGTGACTGAGGCAGAATAAAGGAACATTTGGCAGTGACAAATGGCAAAACAAGTTACTCAGACGGGGGGTCAAGCGGGCTGGACAGCGGCTGCGCTCTCCGGCAGCAGGAGCTGGCACGGTGTCAGCGTGTGTCCCGCTGGCAGCGCGCCCGGGGCAGGGCAGGGCAGGGCAGGGCAGGGCAGGGGCGGCTCGGCCCCGGCTCCAGCGGGACTCGCACCTCCGCCAGCCTTCGCTTCAACTACCCCGGGCCGCTGAACTTCCCTCAGGACTGAGCGCTGTCCCCATTGCGCCACACGAGGAAGTGTTTTGCATTCTCTCCAGCCGAATATTAAGCAGAAGTATCGACCTGGAAAGCGAAGATATGAACTGAGCGGGAGCGAGTTGTGTGCGCGTTCCCGGGCCAGCACCAGCAGCGCCCTGCGAGCGCACTCGGGAGCTACAGGGAATGCAAACTTTTCCTTCTGCCACGGCCAGAGCAGAGCAGGAAAACCCCACTGACTCAGAGAGCTTGCCACTACACCAGACTAACAAGGCACATTCTATCCGGGAACCAGCTGGATCTACTTCTCCTGACTGTGAGCAACGGTGTGTTTTTCAAGGACTTAGAGAAAGAAGATGGCACGGAGCTTCGAGATCCCTTTGGGAAATGCTACATACTTTATTTCCATATATATTACTTTATAAAAATAGTAAGAGCCCTGAAGTGACCTGTAAAGGGCTAAAGGGAAGCAGGTAGCTCTGACTTTTTTATTCCTCACAAGGTATAACCAAACCCAGAAGCACTGAGATTCTCAAGTGTTTGGGTCTGTTCCTTGCTTTCTTCTGTAATAAATAACTTACACGACAAATGCCAGAGCTGGAGTTACCAAAAATTATGCTATGCCTAGAAATTTCTGAAACAAGCAACTGAAGAAAAGAGAATGCTCAATCCTTACATCTGCAATAGTTTTGGTTTGTTAGCATGTACTTCATTCTGCTGGCCAGTTGGCATGGTTGGGCAATGAGGGGCTTTGGGACCACACCTGCTGGGAAAGCTCAGGTATCCACAACAAAATTTACACACAGGTTCTCCAGTAAAATGAAAGAAATTAAAATCAGCTTTTGTTAATTGCCCACAAAAAGAGTTTTCCCAAACTATATCTAGTGTTTGCCAGATGAATTCTGTTCTTTACATGGAACACTTTCACATCTGACTCGAGCATTTTATTTCAAAGCAGTGTGTTTCTTCTGAGTTGTGCTACTGTAATCATGAGGAATACAAAGGAAATAAAAAGAAGGAAAGGCAACTCCAAAACATCAGGCAGTTTAAAACAAAGAAGAACTAATAACAATAGCAGAGAATCATTGTGGTACATGAAAAGTAAGTCCTTTCTAGGTCACGCTTAAATTTGCATTAATGGCCTTCTTGTCAAATTATCTCAGGGGAACTTTGGATTAGCATGCAAAAGAAGCATGATACAAACTAGAGCAGTAATACTTGTTTTATTTACCAGACCATTTTTTTCCAAAGGAACTAAATATGAGAATTTTGAGGGATCTGACTTTCATCTTTTAAAAAGGAAGCACAGTCAGGAAGAGCTCACCGTAATTAGCAGCTAGTCAAATAACATATAATTGCTCTCTGTATTTACTCAGCAGTGTGTACTTTAATCATGGCAAATATTAAACTGATCCTAGCCACCTCCTTCTATAGACTGGCTCAGGAGCCCATTTGTTCAGTTCTTGGATAAGCTTTTAAGAAAACAAACGTTACCAAGTGCATTTAAAAGTAAACACAGGGAATACCCAAATCTGTATCTGTAAACTTATGTGACAAATAAGATAGTTGAGGGGAAAAAACAAGAAGTCATTAGAATTTAATCTGCCAGTCCAATGTGTAATAGAGGTGAGGTTTGGAGGAGCAGGGCAGTCTATTGGCAAGATTTGGGAATCAGTGGAGATCCTGGCTTTTATTATTGTCTGGTGTGCCCCTGAACAGCGAGTAACCTCAAATTCCTGCTGCTTCAGCAGATCCTGTGGGACACTCACCCGTCGGGGTTTGGTTCACACTCTCTGTCAGCATTCAGTGAGACCTTTGGCCCTCACTGTCTTTCCTTACCAGCAGCTGAGCAGGAAGCCTTTACTGGGGATGCTCCACGTCCCCGGGGCTGGCAGGAGGTGGGACCTGGGGGTGGCTTCCCACTGCAGCCTCGCCCCTGGCGGTCAGGGGACCACCCATCAGCTCCGGTTTTATCTAGCAAATCTGTGGAGGTTTGCTGCAAAGCCAGCCTACTGCTCCCACAAAGGCAGCCTGCAGATAACAAATGGACTTCTGCACCCAGCTCTGAAGGGTGTGTGAGCACACAGACATAAAGGCTGCCTGAACTCTAAAGGTTGTGTCACTTATGTCATCAAATCTCTGCTGGCAGAGCAGGGAACTGCACCAGAAAACCTTTTCTCAAACGCTGAAACCACAGCACTGCCCCAGCAATATACCAGATACAAGAGCACCGCCGTTATCATTGCTTCAGGATGAGAAAACTGAAACAAATTTTTTGAATTAACAGTCGTCTTTACAAATAGCCCAGAGCTGTCAGGTTCTTGACACTCCTTCAAGAAACACAAGTTTCTTGAAACTCGTCTGAATTTTAAAGCTCATCAAGACTTTGCAGCTGGAGTAGGAGTAGATAATCCAGCCAAGACACTGCTATGGGAAGGAAACTCCACAGGGTGAGAGGACAGACACCAAACTGTGGCTGGCAGGAACTATTTACACCGACTTCATGGAGTCACCAAGTGTTACAGGGGCACAAGGCAGTGGGGAAATCATGCATTTAGGGCACCCAGGGCAAGACATAAGCAAGTTGCTAAAATCATGTTTCTAATAGACGGCACCTGCAGTGAATAACAGAATACCTGTTTGCATCCTGGTATATTCAAATGCTGATTTTCAGAATTACAAGACCCACATATTAACATGGTTTGATCAGCAGTTTTACACTGCTCAGCCACGGCTGCTTTCATTATCTGCCACCCATCTGTACTGTTGGTATGCTTGGCTCTTTTACAGTGTTGATCATGTCTGATTTAACATGCCAGGTTACATTAACAGCTCTGAAACCCAAATGGCCACACAAGTCCAGGAAAAGCGGTTGGGCTGCTTTGCTGTTGTTACACATTATATTCCCCTCCTCATTGTCAGTAAATCCAACCCGAGAAGCACTTCTAGGGGGAGGCCATTAGCCACCAAACACCCCAGGGCATCGCAGCAGTCTGCAAAGCTGATACTTTCTGCCAGCCGACCAGCAGCTCCAAAATGTGCAGAGCTTGTCAGGTTTCTGGGCACCCCTCCTCCCCCCAATTAGTCAAACCAGTGACTTCTCTGTACAAGGAATTAGGAAGAGGGGAAAAAAAAAGAGCTTTTCCTCTGGCTTCCAATTTAATGAAAGGCTTAAAAGTTCAGTGAATTCAGAGAATGTAACCTTTGGGGCTCTCATAAAGAACAATGAAAATAATAAGAAAATCTAATGTTTCTTATACAAGCGTATCTCTTAAAACTCTTACAAATCTTACTCTTTCTGGTGGAAAAAACTTAAACCAGAGGCAGATCAGAGTCTTGTCATCCTGCTATAAGATTAAATATTCTATTAATCAAAAATCAGATTAACAACACTTTGTTAAAACTAATTATGTGAGGAAAGCCAGCTTCTTGTTGCATTGCCAAAATACTGGATATAATTTTTTTTTTTAATTCATTGCATCATTTTAGACCAAATGTTTTGGCAGCTTAATTAGAGGCAGGTGGTGCCGTTGCCATAATTACATAGAATTCCTCATATTTTGTCATCATGCTTATTAGAGCCCTTGATTCAGCATGAAAGGGAAGCATCCTGGCCAACCAAATATTGCAGTAGTTTTTATGGGAAATGCAATGCACCTTTACATGAGAGCTGCTTAGAGGATGCCAAATATTTATTTCAGCTGTGGGACAATACTGCCTTTTCCAGTAGGAAACAGTTAAATGAGACTGAAAGCTCTCAACCCCAAATGAAACCCAAACTCACTGCAGTCAGTGGCAGCATTCCCATTGACTTAATTGGGACCAAAACCCAGCTGGCTTTCCTGAACAGGGTAAGACTGATTTTTATGGGATGGATATGGGACAAGTCCACACATATAGCTGAGATCAGAATTTGGCTCATTAATCTCTCGGGAGTTGGGCTGGCTGTGGCCAAGGGAGAGCAGAGCTGGATTTGGCTTACAGGACACTTCAGAATCACAGCCCTCAGCTCTAAGGGTGATAATGCTTTATTTCACATGGTCCTGACAAGGCTTATGCTGAGGCTGTACAGAGAGTGGCCAGGTTCAGTTCAAGGTAATTTCTTTTACCTGCACGTCTGAAAAACCAATAGAGCTTCAGCTGCTGTTGCCACCTTCACAGATCTCTCCAGCTGGAACAGTCCTGGGCCTTGCATTGCACCAGCTGGCACAAAGGGGGAATTCACATCTCATGCCAGGCACAGGGCTGAGTTTTCAGTGACAGAGCACTTGTAGATGGCAAAGTTACAGTCTGTGCATCCCTGGGAGTCAAATGACCTCCCAGCCTTGGGTGGTGCTTCTGGGCCAGGGAAATCGTGTCATGGCACACAAAGGAGTGGTTCAATCTGTATCACAGCACAGTTTCAGCACCCCAGATTATTCAAAGTCCCAGGTTAACAACCCAGACTGACACCTCTGAACACACAGCACACACCACAGCTGAGCCTCACTGAAACAGAGCTAAAAGAGAATCTATATCTGCATTTCAACACCTTTGCCTCCTTTCCCATTTCTACCATCCACACAAATTATTTTATGATTGTGCCCCTTAGAGTGAGCTCAGGGCTCTCTGTGTAGGTCATGTGTGGAGCTCCTTCTGATCTGGGTATGATGCTTCCAGCATTAGAGAGCTATTAACCAAAATCAATGCTACAGAATGCAAGCAGTAAACTCCTTTAAGCACCACACCTCCCTTAAGCCTTCTCATTTATCCCTGAGATCTCACACTGCCTGTTCAAAGTTAGAGACAGGACTCAAGTTCCCATCTCTGCTGGCCAATTTCTTGCTGATCTTAAAGGTTTTAGACCATTCAATCCATGCAGCTCTTCTACAGGGAATGGGGCCAAGCCAACCATGGAATTCCCTGGGGGGAACACCCAATCCCCCATGACTTCTTGGTCATTTGGGAATCAGTTTGAAGAACTCAGAGCTGTACTTCCCTCTACTCTTTGAATTTGGAGCCCACATCCCCCTTAGGTAAGAGACACAGCAGCAGCAGCAGCAGCTGAAGTGGTATTTTGATTCTCCCACCTCAGGCTGTTTCTGTGGGCCTGAATCTGTTACTGCAGAACTGGAGGGAGCTCAGCTTCTCATCAGCAAGATCAGCATTTTCCTGCTTTATCTGGGCACAGGGCAGGCCTAAAGAACTGTGAATAAATTCCAGCATAATCAATATATTTCATCCCCTTTCTAATGCATGCAACAGTTTTAAACCCTTGTGGCTACTGTTATATTTAGTGCCAATAACCTGGCAGTAATCATCTTATAGCTGCAGTTTCAATGAAGTACTTAAGATGTCACCAAGTCTCATAAGGTGCAATCAGCTCAACAGCCTGAGTAAAAGTATTACAGATTGTCAGATTTTAGGGTGTTTTCTATATACACAGCTAATAAATCCTGAAAGGTATTAGAAAAGACCAACAACAAGTAAAGATTATGACATTATTTAAGATATTTTTGTAACTAAAAAACTCAACAAGTATATCCTGGCCCCTCAAGAAAACACTGAAGCCTTCAATGAAGAAAAAATTCTCCTAAAATGAATCTGTGGAATTTTGAGTTTTCAAGAAATAATACTTGGTGACAGCATTTACCTGAAATGAGTGCTCAGCTTAAAAGAAAAGCAAGACCAAGGGCTTGAGACCAAAATTTGCTTTTTTGTACAGGGAGAAGGGATGGAAGGACAGGATTGAGCAGTTGTCAGAATCACAGCTTGTTCTGTATTTCTGCATTTCTGTTTTGGACAGACTCCAAGCTCCAAATGAAAATACTCTGCCCTACACTACAAGGTAGTTTTAATCCACCCCAAATTTAGCAGCCACAGCATCTCTTCCCCCGTGGCAGCGAGCATTTAACAGAGCACTGCTGCAGTCGTTTCTGTCTTTTCCAAATCCGCCACACCGCAGAGAAAATCTCTGTGTTTCATTTTTATTATTTTCCCAGTGGAGTGGCAGGGAAGCTTCCCCCAGGGAGCACTCAGAGCTCAGTCCTAGGAGCTGGCTGGGCAGGGTGAGAGCACGGTGCAGACTCCAGCAGGAGCAGCAGTGCCCGGGGAAGGCTCAGCCCAGACGTGCTCAGGTGTGAGCTGGGGCCAGGCTCCTCCAGGTGCTCCCAAGCTGTGGTTTGTGCATCCAGCCCTGCAGCTGAACCTTTCCTCTCCATAAACACCCAGCTGAACACCTCCAGCCAGAGCAGCTGTGGTGGGAAATGGGCAAAGCCAGCTTAGGGAACTGGAATGGAGTTGGAACGAGGCTGTAACTCCTTTAATTTCTTGGGCAGGGGAAAGGAAACCTCGGCACAATCACAGCTGGGTGGTACATTCCTCACTCTAGCATTTTGCTTGCTTCAATTACCCAGACATTTTCTATTTAAATTAAAGGTGTTTTCTGGAAATGAAAGACACAACACAAGACTTGTTTGTAGATTTTAAGATGATGCTTTTGACAGTCATAGCCAACAGAGTGTAACAGAGCAGAAACACTCCACATAAAGCTCTCAGCCTTTTGGACAACTGTACCTTTAAAATATTGTGAATTTGTCTGTAATTGATGGAGAATCCAGCCCCTCCAGAGACTTTGATCAGCCCACCTAGGATGGCATATCTCTATATTCTTACACAGGATGCCAGATATAAGTAATTTTTTCTCAACAAGCACTTGGAAGCCCAGCCAGCAATTGGGCTGATTTTCCTCATGGAAGAGTCAGAGGCAAAAGCAAACATTGTGCCTAGCTCCATGACACACCCAAGTGAACCAGGATGTTCATTATCCCTCTGGCCTTTGAGATTAGGAACATGGCACTTCCTGAAAAACCCCAGTTCACATGTCAGTGAAAGTTCCTTTAGACTGATCCTAAATCCATAAATTAGTTTAAACAAGAAAGATTCCAATAAAGAAAAGAATTTTTTACCAAAACACATCTTGCTTTGCATTCACCAGGACTCAGAGGTTCCAGCTCAGCTCAGCCCTGTGTCTTCAGTCCCTGTTCAAACTGGAGGAACTCCTGCCCCAAGCTCTCTCCTACCACTTGCAACTTACTAACTTATTTCTAGTTCCATTTTCTAGCAACTCCTGTAATGTTCTTGAAATGTCTGGTTTTCCCTGACCATTATAGCACCTGCACTGTGTAAGGTTGGATGGAAAGTGTTTTTACCTAAAAACCAATCGAATCAAAACAATCCCTGTCAGTTTCATTCACTCCAGATTTTAAAGGAATAGAGAGGGCAAAGATGTGTAGCTTTGGCAATTCTTATTTCTCCCTTGCCAGCCTGAAGAAAATCGATCACTGCCACTCCACAGGTGTGCTGTGGGTAGGGCATGGTAGATATTGCATGAATTAATGTAATGTTCTTATCATCAGCACTCACCCTTTGATCATTCCCTATTGCCTTTTGTGCCATTTGATTCAAACCCCAGGTCAGAGACATTAAAGAGCCCAGGCTTGTCCTTGATGAAGGCTTTGTCACAGCAGTGGCTCTCTGCTCATGGTTTCCCAAGCCTGGTGCCACCAGGACCTCATGCAGCAGCCATCTCCCCTTCTGCTGCAACCTGTTGCCTCCCAGAAGAGCCAGCTGAAGGAGTTGCAGGATGTGTTTGATTGTGAGTGAAGGTTATTTCTGAGCCTGCTGTTACGAGTGGTGCTTGAAACAGCCAAGGGGGGGGAAAGTCTTCACAGTGTGCTCAGTCCTGGTGTTCCACTGCACTGTTCAAGTCAAAATGAATTAAGGCCATCCTTGACAGTCCTCTTTTTTTTTCTAGTAATTTTCATTGCTGCTACCCTGGTCCAGTGTTTCTTGACACAGTCAATAGAAGTTCAGAGGACAGAAGAGACAGGAAGGGTTCAGAGTGTTGGGTAACTGGCACAGACCTGGCTGACAAAATAAGCTCCTTTCCACAGCAAGGTGGTGAGAGGAGATGGGAAAGCTTCAGAGCTTTCTGTGTTTGCTGAACAAGGCTGTTGCTCAGCAGCTCCCTCAGGTCTCAGGGGATGGACATCAGCCCTGCAGCCACACGCTTGGGGAAGCAGGGAATCACCCTTGGCAGGGACTGCAGTCCTGAATGGGAGAACCTGGCTGTCCCTTCACCAGTCCCCCAAGCCTTGGGTCTGCCTGTTTGCTGCTTCAAAGCCTTCAGCTGTACTTCAAAGGCTTTGACCCCACAGTCCTTAATCAAGGAAATCAAAAGGAATTTTACTAGATTAAATCAAAAGCAGATTTACAGGATTAGAGACTGTGGGATCAAGAATTCAGGTTGAAAAGGAGAAACTCTGAAGTATTCAATGTATAGTAAAGAAATATAATTTTCCTTACATATCTGGGATGGGAATTTCCAAGGATTGTGATGCAGGAAGGCATCCAGATCCCACTGAAATTCCTGGGAGCCTGGCACCTAATGGCATTAGGGCACTTTAAAAATCTCAGTCGTGCTTATTAACTGTCTGTCATAAAATTTAAGCTATATATTTGCCCTTCTGTTTTACAAGGCAATAACCCAATTAATGTGTGGATAAACTAGGAGGCCAAAGGGAATTGGATTATGTCTGAGGAAAACAGAGGAGCAATTAAAGTATCACTATTATAGGAGAGATTGAATTAACATAGTAATGAAAACATTCCTGCCTGTTTGGGAAATGGGGACCAGGTCTCCAGTTTTGTGTCTAGGGATTATAAGCAGTGAGAGCCCCTTGTAATTCTCTGTCAATTGGCATCTCAGCCATCATTTCATTGCATGTGAGGTGGCCCAACAGGGAGACTGAAAGAGCAGGGATTTAAAGAGTAAAGGTTCCTGTACTTCTTTCTGCCCCAAAGCTGCACCAAACTCAGCCTCCCTCTCACATCCACACCCAGCAGCTGCTGCTCTCCTGCTTCCAAACAGGACTTCAGGTTTGAGTTCAAGTGAATGTCTTAATTAGCAGAGAGCAGCTTCTACCTGGAGCAATCTCATTAAACAGATGAATCCAACACTGGTCATGATTTGCCCTCAAAATTAAAATGGTGCCTCCAGGAAAACATAAGACTGTCTTATAAACCCACAGAAAACTGCAACCATAAACCAAAATGCCTTGGAGTAACAGAACAGCCTTGTTCAGCCCAGCCTGCCCAGCCCATGGCAGGTCTGCCATTCTACACCATGGGCCTGTTTGGCTTTACCAAGTGTAGAAGGGCTCACAGTGGTTTATGGCTCCCCTTCCCCTGCAGTGCCAGTGCCAGGGTCAGGCTCACAGCCCTGACAGCAATAATGCTGTGCACAATGGTGGAAAATGAGTTATTGCTCAGTGTAAGAGGATGGCTCTGAAATCAGTGATAATGCTTAATCGTGTACTCCGCAGACTGTGCTCCCCAGAGTCATAAGGATGCAAAACAGTGCTGGAAACACATTAGCAAGAGAAAGAAAGACTTCCACCCTCTCATGGCTTTGTTAAAACTCTGCATTTTGTGTTATCCTTTTTGGCAGAGTGAGTTTAGTCCTGGGAATATTTAACAAACTGACAAGCTAACGAGTTTTGCCAATGAATAGGATTTCATATTTGAGGCAAGGGGAGGGTTTGTTTTAATTGAGGATTTTGATAAAGCCATTTTCAGTTATGTGCTGAGAATTACTTGCTTGTACACCAGTGTGGATTATTTGGTTGCTCAACCAGAAAAGTACTAGCAGAAAAGTACTACTCATACCCCAATGTGGATTATTTATTGCTCAACCAGAAAAGTAGTAGCAGTACTCCTGATCCCCTTGTGTCAGCAACACTACAGCAGCCATACAAGGACGGGCTGAGATCATGTTAAACTAGATGGCAATAATTTTTTTTTGTGTGCTTTTTCTGTGCTTGGGACTTTTTGTTTGTCTGTTTTGTATTTTTAGGGTTTTTTTTGTTGTTGTTTTTTAAGGTGAAGACAAGCCAAATTTTAACCTCTGTGCCCTTCTTGGACAATGTTTTCAATGTCCAGGCTCAATTTGACACAATAGACTGAACATCAAAGCCAGTTTTATGGACTTTGTCAACTTGACTGAGAGGCATCAGCACAACAAAATGCACTTCTAAGAGTAAGGACAATTTGTAGGTGAGCAGCCCTCTTGGGAGATGTGACAGCTTGGTCCTTATAGGTAAAAGATATCTTTTTTCTCAATTAGAATGTAAGGGAAAACTCTGATGTTACAGGAGTGAGGCTGGATGATTTAAATGGCTTCATTCAGCCCCTAAAATATACCAGTACTATTTTCAAAGGCAGCAGCACAAATACATGCCAGGATATTCTTTAGTTGCCTGGGTATCTGTATCCCTGCCTATCAAGGGGCATATCAGCCAAGCACTCTCCGGGGGTTTGCAGAGTTTCAGAGTTCAGGGCAGTTTAATTGGAGGTTGTGGTGACAAAGTCCCTTCCAGAGGTCTCCTGTGGCTCCCTGGGAGTGGCAGGTCAGAGCCAGGGGCTGTCCCAGCACGGTCTGGTGGTCTGTACCTGGGTGCTCCCTGCAGCTGGGCTGGGACAGGAGCTCAGCTCAGCCCCTGGGCCTGCTCCATCCCCACATCCCACGCAGGGCTCCAGAGGCCTTAGCTCAGCCTGTGCTAGCACAGGTAAACCCTGAAAGGCAAACTAGACTGGAATGGAGGCAGATTTCTTGCTTAAAATCCAATCTAAATAAGAGCTATATATGAATAATACTAAAAGTCCAGGGCAAACATTCCCACTAAGTCTCCCACAGAACTTGATGCATCTGTAAACAGACTTTCCCATCTGTATGCTGTTGGGACATGAAACAGGGGCTTCTGGGGATCCCAAAGCCTTACAGCTGAATGAATGTCTGTCTTCACTTCAAATATTAATAAGTCCCCTTCCATATTTTTAGCTCTCCCTTTCAAACTCTTAAACCTATCCTCCTAATCCCCACTGATTAACAGCAAGTGTCTTTAACCACATGCAATCCGATTGAATTGTTTCACTATCCATGCCTGTAAACCCTGAAACAAGCTAACATTGCACACACATTAGCAGGTTTTTCAAGAACAGGTATGTGTTGCCACCCCTCCAGAGTCAGCTCAGGCCTGCTCCCAGGGCAGGATATCTGCACCACACGTTGTCCTGTTAACTTGTAACAAGCTCACCAAAATTAACACACTTCTCCTAATTAATCTCACTCATCCTCTCTGCCTCCCAGGTTAAGAAGCAGTAGCTGCGACAGCAGCTCTGAAGGCAGAGCTCCTGCTCCCTGCCTTCCCTCAGCTCAGAGTTCACTGGCACCTGTGATGAGCCAAATCTGAGGCAATTCTGCCAAAACCAAACCAAAGCAAACCAAAGGCCACCTTTTTTTGGTGGGAGGGAGGTTAATTTTCAGTTGGATTAACAAAAATTCTCAGCTCCACGCAGGGTCCAGAAAGCATCAGCTCCAACACAGCAGAGACAGAGGGAGCAGAAGGGAACAGGGCACAGGCCAGGCAGCCCCTCCTGCTTGGCACCCATGGGCTGGACCCTGCAGAACCTGCCCCTTCCTTTCCTGTGTGGCCAACACAAACAGGGACACCCCAGGCCTTGTGCCAATCTTGGCAGACAAACACAAACTGGCCCTTATTTGAGAGGACCTGCAGTGGACAGCTGCAGCTGCTGCCTGTGCCCAGCCCACCAGTTACTGTGGTATCCAACTGCAGCCTTCTCATCATGGATTCTTATCAGAGAATATCCCGAGCTGGAAGGGACCCACGAGGATCACCAAGCCCAGCTCCTCAGGGAAAGGCCACAAACCCATGGTGGTGTTGTGAGCAGCAGGCTCAAAGCAGCTGCACTCCCTCATCCTGGGGCTGGGTTCTCTTGGAGACAGGCACAGCCTGAACTCAGCCCTGCCCAGGCCAGGCCAGGGACACTGCTCTGCTTAGAGCTGCTGGATTTGTCCCTCGTAGTTAAAACTGATTGGGTCCCATTGGTTGCAGCTTTTGGGAAGACTGCAGGGAATGCAGAAGCACTGGGGGAAGCCATCTCTGAAGATGCCTAACCAGAGCTGAGTGATGGCTATTGAGCAGTAAATATAGAAGTTGATTAATTATTGAGGAAAGAGAAGCCTTTCTAATGCAAAACGTCCTTGTCAAAATTGAATGTATCACCCACTGCAACCTAGATATTTGAGCACTTTATCCTGGTTTTAGCCAATCCCAGTTACTATGAGTACATCCATTATTCCTAAATATCCATCCTATTTTGGATCCAGTTGCTGCATGAGACCATTACCAGTGCAATTAGCCTGGGCATGTGCACACCAGGTCCAGTGTCCCAGTGCAGACATAAAAGACTGATGCTCATAGAAGCAGCCAAACAAATTTTCTGCCTCATTTGATTTTAAAGTGTGTAACAGGAAGATCTGAAAGCACATTTATTTTTCCTCAAATTGAAGTGCTTTTAATCTTCCTTGGAAAGAAAGATTCTTCAGATGCATTCCTTACTTTCTTCTTTACTTCCCCTCCAACAGCTGCCCCTCTGCTATTTTAACAAGCTCTCAGTCTCTTAACACTTCATTGCACTCAAACATTTCTTAACAAGTGTCTAGAGAGAAAACAGGAAGAAGAAAAATTATTATTTTCAATCCAGTCCCTAGTCAAACTCTTACATTTTAACTGCACTTAAGATGAAATTCATTAGCAAATTATGGGTAAAGACTCAAAGCAGCTTTCTCGAGATGATTCCCTGCAGTCTGGTTATTGAATATAAACATTTGTCCTTTGAAAACACTTTTTAAAAAAGGCTATTCCTCTACAACAGCAACATTTTTCTTTAAATGGTTAATATTAATAATTCACTAGTACTGAAGGGATTCCAGTGTTTTATTTCATTTTTGAGCTAGAGCTTTGCTTTCATTTTTAGAAGTTTAAGTCAGCCAGCATATAGCTGAGATGATGTTCACATAACAAGACTAAGATAATTCTGCAGTTAAGGCCCTACTAATACTCAGGATCTGTAAGTTCAATTCTGCTTCTGGAGTACATGTGAGACCCTGGGGAAGTCATTTAATGGATTTGTTTTCAAAGGCACATTTCCTCCACCTTTTCTATTAGATGATAAATAGAGCTTAGCAGAACACAAGACTTCAACAAACAAAGCAAAGCAAAAACCAACAACAATTTCCAGGGTGATTACTGTCCAAGACCCCCAGGCTTTTAATGAAGTTGAAACTCTTTATTATTTATTCCATTTCTATGGGACTTTGGAAGGAGGGAAACAGTGGCCATTCAGATATGGATATGCTCTGTCAGAGGCCTGGGAAGTCAGGGCATTTCCACAAAACCACTCAGGTTTGACAACTGGAAAATTCCCCCTTCAAGAAGTTCCCTGAGTCTTGTGCACAAGCTCCAGCTGCAAATCCTTCAGTTCAGAGGTGAACTCTGACTGCCCAAAATGTGGCTGTTGGCAAAGGGACAGCTGCCTTTTGTGGATACCTCCATGTGCTAAATGTGTCTAATGAGGGCCAGCTTCGTCAACGTGCAGGATTTGTGTTATGGAATCAGGAGGAACTTCTGGGTAGCAGCCTCTTTAATTTACACTGCAAAACCTGCTGCTTCCTGGAATAATCAGCAGGGAGAGGAGGCAAACCACAGGAAGCTGATCCTCTCCCCCAGGTGCCCGTGCACACAGCACCTGCCACACCAAAGTAGAGTCACACGAGGCTGAGGGCAGAACTTCTCTGCAGAGAACCCACTGCAGCAGCCTTGTGCTCAGCCAGGACCTGGAGCACTCCCTGTGCTCAGCCAGGACCTGGAGCACTCCCTGTTCTCAGCCAGGACCTGGAACAGTCCCTGTGCTCAGCCAGGACCTGGAACAGTCCTTGTGCTCAGCCAGGACCCAGCAGATATCTCTGATGTGTGATAACAGCAAGTAAAGCACAAGAGGCGAGCTAACAAAGCTATGGTATGGGGGGGAGGCAGTTAGAAGCCCAGGGTACATTGAATGAAACATTTGTGCTTTTCTAAGAGAGCCCAGACTCCTGTCAGCTATGAAGTGATGCAAACAAAGGCACACTTTTCTGTGTAAGAGAGAGAATTTAAATTCTCATTTAAAAAAAAAAAATAAAGTTTAGGCTGCTTGTGAAGATTCTTACGTCCTAAATAAATTATTTTCTGCTCCTCTTAAAGATGTGATTGCTTTAGGAGAAAGAATATGATTACTGAATGCACTTGTTAACAGCTATGAATCAGCCTTCAGTGAGTGACTTCATGTTGGTTTAACCTTCTTAATCCCACAGACACCACCAGCAGGACAATTTTGGCCATCAGCATCACCTCCAGGAGAGAAAGGAGGAAACCAGCTTGACAAGGTAGATGGTGAATAATGGCAGATCCCCCCCCATCTGAGATCAGCTCTGCCTTTGATACTGAAAAATTCCTGGTACGACTGCAATTGTCACTTACAGCACATGACAATTTTTGTTAAATAATTTTTGACACCCTGACAAACTTCACTTTCAGACATGGAGCTACAAAATAGTCCTAGGAGACTCTTCTGCATGAGCATAAATCTAATTATAACTTTGGCCTTGTCCAATTAGCTTTTAAAACACAGTTTTTAAACCACAGAACAAATTTGTTTGAAAGGAAAAGGATTTTTTAAATAACAAGATGTCTATCATACAATTTTAACAAACTTCACACGAGAGGATGCCAACACTTTTCTGAGCCATATGTGGATTTCTGTTGTCAGTTAAAAATCTTGAGTACCCCATGCAGGAATTACTGAATAAAGCTGTTTATACTATAGAAGTAAACAGAAGAAATTTGGATGATTCTTTGTGTTTCATCATCATTACCAACTTAAGGCACTTTCAAACACATTAAAGTTTGTTATGTTCAAAACCCATTGAGTTTTATGGATAGGAACAGGGATAGATTTAATGTGATCTTTTGAGCCAGCACAGCTGCAGCTGCCTGCAGAGCTGAAGCTTGTCGAGCCAAGAGCTGTCTCTCCACGTTGTGAGTGCACAGTGCCTCTCACCAGAAGTTTATCCTTAAACCCCTCGCTCCTCTGATGGAGGTTTCACCTTTAGGACCAATCTGGCACAGGACTGACCAGCCCCTTTTCCCCTGAAGCAAGTTCCTGGGCCCCTGGTGTCCTAGGAAGGCTGAGGATTCAAACCTGCTGTCACAGAAAAATCCTGAAAACGAGGAACTCCAGGGTGCCCCCTCCATCTCCATCATCATAAAAACACAAGGGCCAACACCACAGCTCATCCCAGCTGAGAGCTGGAAGCCACAATCCAGCTGCTTGGGCTGCTGCAGTCCTTTGGTATCCCTGGAATTCCCCAGGCACTGCTCTGTCTCTTTGGAGGGGGATGAGCCTGAGCAGCTCGTTTGTACTCAGCCCAACGCTCAGCACACGGAGCCAGCTCAGCTGTGAGTCAAACTCACCCACAGCAGCAGCCTGAGGAACTCCACTTTCCTTCCTCAGCTCACTGGCTGTGCTCCTGCCTTCCTGGGATGGCTCAGCTCATCCCTGAGGGTGTACCCAGAGTGCTGCTGGCACCAGGACCTGCACCAGGGGCACACTAAATCAAGATCCTGGCAGCATTAGAGGCAGCTGCCCCTGCACTGAAGGACTTTCCAAACACCAGAGGTTTTACAGCCCGTGGTGGGATTTTAACAGAAGCCTCAGTGCATCAGTGCTCACCTCAGCTGTGGGGGCACATTTCTGCTGGAGCAGACAAGGCTGAGGTTCAGCAGAGTTGTTAAAGGTCTCAGCCTGTGATCTGTGCAATGAAAGTGCTGGGATTAATGTCCTGGTCGATACCTGGCTCTGCTGCCAGGGTTTTTCCTGTTCTAGCTGTGCCCTGTGGTTTCTGGGGGATGTGACTGGGTCTTTCCTGTGCTGGGCAGTGATTATTATCCCAGCTCTGGTCCAAGCTACAGAAAGGACCAATCTTTTTTGGGCTGGGTCTAATGTTTCTGAGATGTTGCTGGCATGCAGGTGCTTCCACAACAGGAGCACCTGAGAGGCCATTTCCAGGCTCCCACTGACATTTGGGATTCCTGGCCACAAATACTTCACCACAGGCCTCCTCTTCCTCCAGGGCACAGCTCAATGCTTTGCCACAGGACTGACCTTCCTCACCTCCCCACCACATCTTCTCCATCCTCAGAAATGTGAACTTGCAGCTCTGTTTATTCTGTCTGCACCATGGGCATTAAATGACAGCAATATACCAAGGGTTTTATCCTGTACAGTGGATGATGCAGTTGAAGTTGAGAGTCACTGTTTCAAATTCCTCTCCTGAACTACAAAAATCACTCTGAATTTTTGCTTTATAAAGAATTTTCACTGACAACAGCTTCCTTCCTTTGAAAAGGAGTATAGATTTTTATCAAAACCTACTAAAATGCAAATCAGTGAATCTTTGCTATTTTGGAGAATGATAGTTATGAGTTGACAAACAGTCTACTCACCATCTGAGAGAGCTTGTCACAACACACATAAATTAACCCTCCCCCACATACAAAGTACAGTAATCTAAAAAAATGGATTTTTCTTTTCTTTTCTTCAACTACAACCCATGGAGAATTATCTTCTTTGCAGAGCTTCTTGTGATGTATTGCTGCTCAATCATGCATGCACCTTTGAAACAGCATCACAAGTTCTTCCTGACAGAAAGGAATGTGTTCCTACTCCAAGGTTACCTTTGTTCAAAATATACAATAGAAACTAGATGCTAATGAGAAAATAAATGCACAGCGCAGTCTTTGGAAATGGCACTGCTGCAGCCATCACCTTGCCTGAAGCAATAAATTCCAGGCAAGCACAGACTGTATTTCTAAAACTTATCACTCCACAGACTAGCAAGCATTCATTGATTACATGTTTTTCTTTGAGTAATTGCCAATATCATTAATGTGTTCAAAATTACACTTAAAAAGAAAACACACTCTGAATGCTTTTACAAAGGAGAATATGTTTGAAGAGCAAAGACTGAAATTTCTCTGCCAGAGGAGAATCCTGTCAAGTCCCCAAGTTCAGTTCAGTGGGATGAGCTCAGTAAGGCAGTAAGATCATCACTGAAGAGCACTGAGATCAGGAGAAGCCTCAGGGCCCCCTCGTGTGGGACCCAAGTCCCCTCAGCAGCCCCAGCCAGCAGCCCCTGTTCAGGAGCTCATGGAGAACAGAGAGCAGAAGCTCTGGAAGTGCTTCCAAAGCAGAAGAGAAGCTCCTTCACCCTCTAGTTGAAGTGGGTTGTGTTTTCTATGATTCCCTAATTTCCATCCAGTTAGCAGAACCAAAGATTGTTTGGGAGGCTTCCTTCCCCTTTGTTTGGTGCAGAGAAACCAGAAAAAACCTCTCCTTCAGACCTGTTCCTACAACAGCATTTAACCCTTGGGTCAGCATGACCTCCCACTGAAAGCCAAGCCAAGGGCAGGGTGCAGCAGTGGCTCAGTTCCCAGTTGCTGCCAGGAACAGCACAGTGAAAAAGGAGAGGAAAGTACCTTATTTTCTGACTGCATCTCAGAGGTGTTCCCTGGTCTCTGCCACACCAAGGTGTGTCTGTACACAACAGCCACACGCCTCCATCTGCCTGTCAAAGAACTGGCTCTTCAGTAGCACAGAAGATACTGGTTAACATTCCAGCAGGCTCCTTGCCTCTGGGAGAACGGAATTAACAGTATTTCCCAGCAGAGGGGCCTGCCCTGCCTTCCTCAGGAAATTCTGGGGGTGCCCTGGGGTCAGTGAGACACTCAGCACAGAGAGGCAGTGTGGAAGCCCAACTCCCTAACTCTCTTTTACTCTGATCAGAAGGGCCCTTCCTGATCCTTCACTCACCCTGCCTGCTTCACCAGGGCTTACAGGATCAAGATGAGACCTGGAGTAGCGTTTGTTGCACCTTCCTCTGTCATATTTCTCACACTGCCACAGGATGTTTCCACCGAGAGGCTCAAATCCTATCTCAAAGAGGCAGCAAAACCAGGAAAGCTCTGGATAGGACTGACAAATTTTTCTCCTCACAGCATTATAGATAAGAAATAAACTATTCATTTCTTGATTTTCACCATTGTATGAATACTAAAACTCTTTCATTTCTGAATATCATCATTGAACATGTCCTGAACAACTAATTAGTATAAAAAGAACAAAACAGCCAGTCCACAGTGCAGATAAGAAAAGCATCTTTGTGGAAGAGGAGCCTTGAGAAATCTGGAGAACATTAGATATATATCACATATTCTAAATTTAAGACTGAGTGTAGTTATTTTAATGTGGAGCTTTCAATCACTGCTCACCCTACAGAGCTTCCCCCATGGATTTGAGTTTGAGTAATGTAGTAATGACAGCATTACCACTTGTAATAGAAGGAATCATTACAGCATCATTTTCAAGAAATTACTCTTGCAATTAGTAATAATTCCCACATTCACAGTCAAATAAGTAACACTTTCCCCAATAATTCCCACATTCAGTGTCAAATAAGTAACAGTTTCCTCTTCAAATTAATTCTCCCTGTTAATCTAGGGTAAGCAACTTTTCTTATCACTGTGTTTTAATACACCTGTCTTCTCCTTTGTCTAAATAGTTCCTAATCCTGTACTTTTGAAGAGTGCTATGTCTAGTCAGATAATTTCACAAAGATCAAACTCCATGGTCTGTCAGGTTACCAGGCAGGTAAAAACCTGAATTGCTCATGTTTGACCTGGTTCTATAATGTACTGTAAGTGGAAATCACACCCTTCAGATGCATTTACAACAGGAGAGGGATGATAACTGAGGACAGGGTAAAACATCATCCTGTGTGCATCCAGTTGTTTGCAATGGCTCCTAACTACTCCTGGTGAGCAGCATCTCATGAGAACTTGGCTGTGTAACTCCTGGCAGCACATTCCCCTTTGCAAGGGTTGATCAAACCTGCTCAAGCTATCAGAACAGCAGCCCAAGTTCAGAGTACAGGCCAGGCCAGGACATGGGGAGGGTTTTCACTTGTTCTTCTGAGCACACACATTCCTCCAGGGAGGCCCAGTGAGGTCTTCCATGCTATTTTATCAGCACTCCCTCATGGGCTGCCCCTTCCAGTGGAATATCAAAGAACAATTTAGACCTGCAATTTTACAATATCATAGAATCATTAAGATTGGAAAAGACCTCTAAGATCACTGAGTCCATCCTTTAACCCAGCCCTGCCAAGCCCACCAATAACCATGTCTCTACATCTACACATTTCCTGAACACTTCCAGAGACGTGGACTCCACCACTTCCCTGGACATCCTGTTCCACTGCCTGACCACACTTTCAGTGAAGAGATTTTTCTTAATATCCAATCTAAACCTCCTCTGGCACAACTTGAAGCTGTTTCCTCTTGTCCTACCACTCATTACATGGGAGAAGACACCATCCCCACCTCACTGCCACCTCCTTTCAGGTAAACCCTGTGCATGAGGTGCTTTGTAGCACAATGAACCATTAAGGCTCTAGACAAGAAATCTCCATCCTACAAGGATACAGTGCAGTGCAGAGGAAGGATGGGACTTTTTCCTGGTACTTTCAGTGAGTCCACTGGCAGAGGTTAACTTACAGAACCAGTCTGATGTTCCCTGGTTGTTTACCCTGGACAAAAGTCTGGCAGTTCTCTCAGATACATGTTTTCACACCAAGCTGCCCTGGTCTGTGCCATCCCACACCAGTTGTGCTGAGGAAATTGCTGCAGAATTCCAAACACTGCACTCCCTTTGTACTGTGGCTCCCCAAAATGCCACCACCCCTCACTGCAGGCACTGGGAGCCTGGAATGCCAGGGCACTGATCTGCTCCTCTTGGCTGAGTGTGGTGAGCAGCTTTTCTCCACGGCAGAGCCAAGGGGAAAGCACTGGGCACAGCCCTCCCTTTGAAACCTTGGCTCCTTTGTACAAGGACAAAGTGGGAGTTAAATCTTACCCTAGATACTGATGCTGAATTTCTGAAATGCTTTTGTAAGTTCTAAGCACAGAGGGAGAACAAAACAACCAACCTTATGACACAGCCCATGTAGCACATTAGATGGATGTGCCAATCTTATGTATAATTCTATTAGATTCCCCTTCATCCCCCAGCTTAACTCTTTGCAGAACCCTCCTCAGTGAGATCTTACAGCTGCTTTATATGAAAGCTGATGAATACATTCATTGTTCTTCCACAACTCCAAGGCATATAGTTCCTTAGTAAATCAGACATTCAATACACAGAGGAAAACACTGTAAAATAGTACAAGACAGAGTAAGGAGTACTTGGATTACTATCAATAATTAAATAGAAACCATTGGCTAGTAAATCTGCTGATGTTCCTCATGTAGATTTTTCCCCACTTCACTGATGTTACACAGTCTCTTTATTTCAGCTCTCATTCCCTTAGGACTGCAGAGGATTTTGAGCCATCACAATTCAGCTATCACATGCTCCCACGTCATGCAATCCTTCAGATACTAATCAAAAGTCAATTTATGGCTATTTCAGGTGCTTTGCCTGAATACTGTGAGCCTTTCCCAGATCCCTGCAGCCCTCATACTGGGAATCTTCCTCACACTGAAACTAAATTTATCTCAGCTTGTCTGAAAATGTTCCACTCTAGTGCCAAGCATAGAAGTACCACAGCTGCTATGGTGCAAGACTAGAAGAAAACCAGACTCTTCTAGGAGAAGTAACAGCTTTCAAGAATCCATTCATACAATGGGAAAGCTTTGGGCCAACTTACAGACACATGGGCCAACAAGAGAGTTTTTCTCCTTCCTGCTATCTATTCGTCTTGAATTTATAGTCAACAATCACATTCTCTCTTCAGTTCTCACTTCATGAAGCAGTAAAAGCCAAGCTGTTTCTCCTGTGAGAGCTTCAGCCTCCTCTCTTAGGATTAGAAATTCCTTGTTCTTCATAACAAGACCATCAGTCACAGCATACCTGTCCCACACTGGGATGCAAGTCCTCCACTCTGCTCTTTCAAACAGTGAACAGCCCAGGGCCCACCAGAGGAATTCTGCCTGGAGGAACCAGAATTTCAAGCATCCTCTGAATTTATTTCTTTTTGTTTTATTTTCACAGTCTTATCACAAAGGAAAACCATGACATGCTCACATTAACAATTCTAATATCAGTAACAGATGTGTGTTGTCTGAGCCTGAGTGATGATTTCCATTGCGTGATACTTAAAACAGCCTTGAGTGATTTGCTTCTGCTCTGTAATAGTATTCATAATTAGGGATCCACTTCTTGCCTCTCTCATTGTGAAAAACAATGTTTCTCAGCTTTAGCATTGATAGGAAGGAGTGGTGAAGGGCTTGTCACAAAAGTGATTAATGAAACAAGTAGAAATTCTGTTCCTGCACCACTTGTAAAAATGAATATGCAGCTTGCTTCACAGGAAGTTCTCATTCCTGGATGATTCTAACTCATTGCACTTTGTAAAGCCCTGAGGTCAGGTAAGTTTCTTTGCTACAAGTGAATGAAAAAAACTTGGCCTCCTTCCAATTATAGTAAAATGAAAAACATTGAGCTCTCTCAGAGCAATTTGTTCTAGCAGAGTGCTCAGGCTATGGGACTTGAGCACAATCCTGCAAGTCAAAGCTCTGCAAACAAAGCCTTGTATTTATAGCAAATCTCCTCCTCCCAGTGCTGGAATTCCAGCTTAGAAGTGCCATACAAGGACCCAGCTCTGCTGTGAGATGCTGCTGTTTTTTACTGTGCTGGGCAGTGGTGTTCACAGCAACATTCTGCCCAGAATCCTGGAGCCCAGGTAGAGGGAAGATGGAGACTGTGCTCAGGATCAGTTTTCTCTTCTTAAAAAATCAAGGAAAGGAAGTCCACACCCAAGGGGATGTGAAACAATGGCCTCAATGGGCTTTGATTTCAGCTCCAGAATTTGCCTGCCCCCAAGACCAAGCTAATAAATCTTATTACAAAGCATCTTGGTGGTTTGCAGTCATAGGAAACCATCACTGCTCTGCCATTGCTCTGCACAGCACCCAGCATGAGGGGGAAGAGGTGAGAAGGGCTGCAGAATGTTTGTTGTTGTGTTTGTGTTGTATTTTGTTTACAGGGGCAATCACTGCTCAGCAGGCCGAGCACAGTGTAGAGATCATAAGAGGAACTTGCCATGAATTAAAAATGAACAATTGTTAAAGACCCCATTTTCCTGTTCTCTTGGCAGCATGCAGCACAGCAAGGTAACTTTTCAAAGCAAGCCTCATCGGTTCTGACACTTTGTAAAACGCAGAGCCTGACCTGTTCAGCATTTACATAGTTCACTGATCAATTAGGATGCAGCACTAAACAGCAGTGCTTGAACACAGATATTCTCCACCTTGGCCCTCTTTGACCTCCTCATGCAGTAATGAATTTTCTTCCTGCTTGCCCTGCAGAATGGATCAACCTTAATTATCCCACGAAAGACCAGCATTGACCCAAATTTATTAGAAAATTGAGGGACTGTCATACTAAACTAAAAGTCTGATGTCACATCAAAGTTAGCTCAGGGCAGTGTGTCCCTGCAGCCAAGGCTGCGCTGTGGCACTGGAATGCAGCCCAGCAGGGAATCCACTCCACCACAGTGCCAGCAGTCTGCAGTTCTCCTGCCTCTGCTGGGGAGCCCAGCACCCTCCAAAGTCCCCTCTGAGGTCTCACTGGAGCTGCTGAGTGCCACGAAGGTGAAGGACAGCATCCACAAACCAACCTTCCTGGACAACAGGGTGTATCCACAGGCACAGTGCACTCGACTCACGGGGTGGGAGTCTGAGGACTGCTGAGCATTAACTTGGTTTTGGGAGACCAGGGCTCAGAAGAGACCTTGAACACATTCATTCACCTCCTCTGTGGCACAGCAGCTGAGATCACCTTCAGTAGCTGCTCCACTGCAGAATCTAATCTTAGATTAATTTAAAGCTAGTGGCTACAAGGCTATTTCCATGTACAGCTTCCACCAGTGTGAAGCCTAGATTGCAAGGCTCAATTAAGTATATAGGTAGGATCCTGACAAGAGATGTTAATTAAGACCCAATCATAAATCACTGTAATTAGAAATATAATAAATGTGAGAAATAGCCATAATGAGAGAGTTCTTCATGAATACAGAAGAGACAAATCATGCAAATGGGTCTCAGAGCAGAGATCATGCATTGCCCTATGAAGAGCATTTCCCAATATCCAAGATACAGCTGAAGTGTTTGGAAGCACAAAAGCCTCTGTGGCTTTTTGTTCCATTTTTGACTACCATGCCTGTCCTTGTGCATGCCCAGAGCAGGGGCAGCTTGTGAACACAATCAGTCTGGGTTGATGCACATAGAAGTATTTTATTGAAAACATTGCACTTTCTGATGCATTGCTGGGACTGATCTGAGCTGGGGGGCAGAGGCAGCTGCCCAGCAGATCTGTGGTACAGCAGAGCTCATTGCTGGGAAAATCCATGTTGGTTTATGTATGTTATGGGACCTTGGCTGGAACACCAAATGTGCACCAGAAACACAGCTTACTGACCATGCAAAGTACCACTGCTGCTGCACTGTTCTGCCATGACTGAGCAGTGCTTTTTCTGGGAATTGAAGGGAGATTGTGATGTTCAGTGAGTGAAATAATCTTTGCATAGAGGGTCATTCAAATGAGAAGTGCCAGTTTTATCCAAATTACAAAGAATTATTATAAATCCTGTTTCTAAGACAGATTTTTTTTCTTCAAGAAACAAACATTTTGCATATTGAACCAACAGCTTTAAAATGCATTGGTGAGTCTTCCTACAAACGAGATCCTGGGCTCACCTAACCCTCTGCTCCTGCTGGACCCAAGGAGATGCTCAGACCCCAGCAGGTCACATCTCAAAGGACATCTGAGGACCCAACAAGGTCACACAAACCAATACTTAGAGCTGAAGGATGTCCAGGCTTGTGTTTAGGTTTTTCTGAGGACTTCAAGAGAAAGACAACACTGCCAAATGCCCAGCTCTTACTATGGCCCAAGCAGCCATCCTATGAAATTATCAACAGTAAATGCCTGGTCACAGGGAACTAGTCCAGTAGGACACAGAGATGCTACACAACCTCCTAAAGGACCCTTAAACAGCATTTGGAAGAGTTACTTATCATTTGGAAGGTCATTTATACTGTGGCAATACCCAAAGACTTCAGTTAGGTTTGGAGTGCTGTGGTGGCAGTTACTGTATAAACACATAAGAAATTATTCTCCTCTGTGCATTCTTCCTGAAGCACCTGCAATTTTACTGGAGATGAATCTTGGAAAATACCAGAAACTGCCCTAATGGGAGCTCAGCAGTGCAGATGTACAGCCCAACAGCTCTGAAATGCTGACACCTTTAAAGCAACTACATAGTGCATATCAGCAATCCCTGCAGCTCTGTGAACTATCACATCTACCCTTTTAGGCAAGGAACTACTTTGAGTCAAACTGCAAAATATTCAAAAGCATTTTTTTTCAGACTCTTAATTCCATCTTCATTAGTGATTGTTTTACAGTGGAGTAATGGAGCAGGAAAATTATGTACTTAATATACCAAGTAGCCAGCTGAAAGTAGCTATTTAAATTCATGTGCTGCTCAGCTCCAACTCTAATAGAATTTGTTTCTTTTTATTTTTGTCAGCTTCTTTGCTGGGGTGTATCAGTGTACTGTCCAGGGGGTGATACCCACTTCCATCAGATAAAAACATTTAATGATATTATCTGCCTGCCTGGAGGAGCTGGCTAAAACATCTGACTCCCATGGGTCATTCCAGTCTGGAGAAATAATTAATAGTAAAGTCTGATATCTTTGACACAATCCTGTTTGCTTTCAAATTATGTACAAAGCCTTGTTTCGCTTCACACACCGGGAGCGAAGCAGCAGGAGAGAGCTCCAAGTCCTTTTTTTAGCCAGCAAAAAGCTGCATTCAGCATTTTCTCAAGGCTGTGCTGCCAGTGCTTGTCTCTGGCTGCTTGCACAGACGATCTGATGCTGCTCTGCCAGGCACAGAACTGCCCCTTGTGAAGCCCCCCAAGAGCTCTGAGAGGTGACTTCAGCTGGTGAATGGGGTGGGTGCTTTGCCTGAGCAAGGGGGAGTTGGGGCTGATGCTGCTGTGCTTCCCCAAAAGGCAGCTGGGCACCAAGGCCTGCTGTGACTGAGCAGTGGCTGGGTCTCACACAGCACACAAATACGGTTTCTAACAACACAAATTATACTTTCCAGACAGCAAATTGAAAGAACAGGCAGAGACACAATCCTGGGTGGCTTTCAGGTCACTGAAGGGCTTTGGGGTGTGAGCAAGTATGGAGAACACTGCTCTAATACTGACAGGACCCACCTCTGCAGCCCCAGATCCAATCCCACCTACTGCTGAAGCCTCTCCCTTTGCCCTGTCCAACCTAGAGCAGGGAGTTTCACTGCAGCCCTGTTGCTAAAAGGCCAATATTTTGTATTTTGGCATTGTAACTATCTGACTGAGGCTCTGACACACAAAAATTTGAGGCTCTCAGCTGCCTGGCACCAAAACACAGGCAGCTCAAAAGCATGGCACTGCATGTGCTGCTGCTTTCTGCTCAGCTCTGCTCTTCTCTTGACTCAAAGTGCTTCAAGGTTCAAACCTTGTCACTGGCTTTATTTATATACATATATTTATTTTTTTATTGTCATCATGTATTGTCACCATCCCAGTTCCATTACAGCCCACATGCTGAGGCAGCATCCCCCTGTTTTACTGCTTGTTCCCAGACTGTGGGCTGCATCTCTCAAACGTGCACTCACATGCACAGAAATCAACCCTGCACGAGCCTGTGTGACCCTGTGCAAGTTGTTTCAGGACCACACATTCCTCACCACCCCACACTGCTGTGCTCTGCACATGGAAGACATTTGCATTCAGATAAGTCTTTAAAAGCCCTTTTGCATTTGTTCCAAGAGCCATCATTGGAAAGGTGGTGTAAATCAATGTGCTAGGGGTGGGATATATTGATTTCTCTCTGAGGTTTATTTGCAGTATGGCTGAGAGACCTAATATTGCAAGACAATAAATTGAGCCATCTCACCACTCAGGGGCAGTTTGGAGAGGACTACACAGGTGCAAGTGAAGCACAACAAAGCAGGCACAGTGGTACCTGCAGCCAAGGCATGAGAAAAACGCCCCCAAAATCCAGGCAAGTGCCAGGAGCAGCAGCAGATTAGACCCTGCAGTAGAAACAGCTCCATGCAGCAATGGGCTGTGCACCACAGGGAAGAAGGTGACTTTTTCTATTGTTTAAATGAGGTATTTCCCTTGGTATGTTTGCATTGTGGGAAGAGCTTCTCCAGGGCTGCTCCACTGGCTGGCACAGCCCAGCCAGCCCCACTCAGCCCTCAGAGCCTCAGCCAGGGGTGCTGAAAGCACAGGGGGGGACCAGGGCAGGTCAGGGCATCTAATCCTGCCCGAGGGGACTGTCACAGGGGAGGGGTCTCCTCCTGGCCCCCAGGCAGAGGGGACAGCCAGGGGAGAGTCCCCCAGAGCCAACCCCTCAGCACTGTGCCCTGGGCAGGAAAAGCACCTTTTTTATGTCCCTTACCTGTGTTTTCCTTTACTCAGGAGTGCACCAGTGCCTTCCTCCTGAAGACAACTGTGGTAGTAATAACCAACCTGACCACAAATGGCTTTAGGGAAGTTACCTCAGGGAAAGCCAGGGGTGCATTATCCATGAGGACACACAGATGTCCTGTGTTCCTCCCTCACATCTTTCTCCTGCCAATTCAGGACAGGACACACTTTCAGGGCAAGGGCATGCCAGAAACACCAGCATGGGCCAGTACCAAGACTGGGGACAAAACTCTCCCCATCCCTTAGACTGGTGGTGCTGTTTCTTGTACATCCCTGCTTTTTAAAGGGAGAACTGGACTGTGATGTTTGTTGTTGGCTCAGTGCTGGAGGAAGGGTTTGGAGGAGGCACCTCACTGTGCCAAGCTGGACCTGCCATGTCCTTCCAGTGAGCTACAAAAGCCAGGAAAACCAGCTCCAAGAGCAGCACTGGGACACACTTCAACTGCTCCCACAGGGAGGCAGAAATGCTGCCAGGGGCTGAAATGTATTGGGCTGTGCCAACGTGGGGTTTAGTCTGTTGCCTCAGGAAATTAATTTCGACTGAGTTTTACAGTTTTACAGTTCCCCTCTTGCTCCATGGGCCCTGTGATGGTCATTTGTCACCACTGCTCAGAAGAAAGGCGATTTTCAGGAGGGCAATGAGGCGTTCGACAAGCTCTCCAGTTAAGTGTGCAAACATCACACACTGTCAAGTAATAGAGCTGTAAAAGCAGCAACACCTCTCCAAGTTACATGGTCACATCTCTGGCCAGTGATGAAACCTCCTTTTGTTCCATTAAAGAAAAAGCTCAGGGAGGATATTCTCCAGAGCAGGGAAAAACATAAATAAGCAGGAGAGGATTAGACACTTACAGACATCATGCAAATAAATTGGTGTGGAAATCAGAAACCCCTTCATGGAGTCGAATTTTGCAGCCCAGCCTCCCTGCAATGGTTCAGCCTTAGGTCACATGCTGGTGACAGTTGCTTTGCCAGTTTGATAATCCTCCTTTCCATGTGCTCCAATTTACATAACTGATAGACAAACCTCACCAATGACACTTGCTACAAACTTTCCCAAAGCCTATATTGAATTAGCTTTTCTTCCCAGGCAGTCCAGCCCTGTGTTGAAATCCTGCAGCATTTCCTCACAGAGCAGCTGAGTCCTGCCTGACACAACCTGCAGGTGTTTATGTAGTTAAGAAACAGGCTGCAATGAAAGCAGAACCCTTTTGACCTTGTTGAGTAAAGGGATTGCAAAAATTTATAAATATTGATTATTTCAGGAGCTGTTAGTGAATAGTGACCAACCTCCTTCCACTGAAAGAGAATAGGACTCCCTCTCAGAAGAATGGGAATGTGCCTTCCTTGTCCTGGTGACCTCCCAACCCTCTCAAATCTGCTGCTCTCCTGTTTTCCCAGCAAAATTCCTCCAACACAACCAATTTAATGCATAGCCTGGATAGCACACAGAGGTCAGTGGGAAGATATAACATGGTGTATGTTACAGTAGGAATAAACTTAACACCCTGCCTCCAGTGGAGAGTGAAATCTAAAAAGAGGTGCAGCCTCCTTCAGTCAACACTTCCTTATCACCACTTCTTGTCTTTCTAGATATATCCTGCTCTTCTGGCTCTTCATACAGAAAATGCTCTTGCTCAGGTAGAATGAGCTTGTTTTGTAGTTATGTGGGAGTAATAATAATATATGTGGGTGTCAACCAAGGGGCAACAGAACTGGTTTAACTGGCACACTGAGGAGTCTGGCAGAAGGTGCCAGTGACACCAGTCTTGGCTCAGTTGTGACATTACCATTGTCACCTCCATCACAGAGTACCAAGACACCTGTATGTTTTTACTGTTGCTAGCCAGCTCTTTCCAGATCTGAAGGGATAAAATATGGGGCTTATTTCCATGTTGCCTTGTGCAGTTCAAGATCTCATTTTGTCAAGCTCACAAATTACAGCCATTTTCCTTTCACATTTACCTGCAGTTTCACTTGCATTGCACCAGTAAAGGGCTAAAGTCCAAGGCAAAGTTTGAAGTTTGTGATAAACAGGAAGATGCTGACCTCAGAATCAGAATTGTTTTCTTGGGGACTAAAGAGCATCAGAAACACTCCACCTTCTATCCAGCTACCAGCTGTGTATTCTCCAGGCTGACTTCAGGAGCAGCCAAAGCAAATCCCATTTGTAGCACAGCTGAGGAGAGGTGCAGAGAAACCCACTGAGCCCTTCATGCCTATACCAAAGAGCACACCTAGGGTTACAGGAAGATGCTCTGACACTGGTTTTGAGGTTTTTTAAGAGCCTACATGGATAAATAGAGAAAAATGGAGATTCAGAGTGCTCATAATGATGTGATCACTTTTTCCTCATGTCCCTGTTTAACTTGTCACCAAATGAAATGTTTTCTACTCTAAGTTGCTGACATTCTGTCTACAGTTTGGGGTGTAAAAGCCACCTCAGGGCAGCCAGTATTCTGCATAGGTTTTGCTGATTCTGGCTGTCTCCAGAAGAGGTCTGGTCCAACTCCAAGCTAATGTCTTGTGAACAGGCAGGTTAAAAGACAGAAAGAAAGAAAACAAAGCCTGTCAAAAATTAAAGTAGCTGCCTGGAGGAACTAAGGGGCTGAATCTTCAGATGTAAAGCTAGAGATCACCTGTGGCCTTAAATGAGTCCAGAGGAGAACATTTCTGAACTCTTGAAGGAGGAATGTGTGCACATTAAAGCTTTAACTTCCTCACCTAATTTGTTCCCCAAACATCCATAGCTCAAAAATGGTCCTGCAGTACACGAGTGCATTGTGCATTCAGTGTTTAATCTGGATCCTTACAACAACTCAGAACCTGAAACAATGAAAGGCAGGAATAAAACATGTTGGACTTGTTCCTATTCTCATTTACAGGTTTTTTTTTTCTCCTAGCTCCTTTAATGTCAGCAAAAGCTGGATAAGGTTCAGAACCACCAGTTCAAACTGGGACAATGCTTAAGCAGGTACTGGCTTCACTGGAGTGGGGAAGCCTCAGACTTCCAGTTGAACACATCCTTAGATGTGATTGCAAGGTGAATATTACAGAGCTCCATGAGAAGGGAATCCATCCCTCTAATCTCAGACATCTGTAGAAGTGACACCTTTTTTGCCCAGGGCAGTATTATAGGTTGTCTCAATTTTTATCTGTTTGCACTCTGAGTGAGATTTGTCACATTTCCAGCTGTTCAGAACATCACGTCTCACACTGAAATGGCCATGAAACAAGACAGTGTTTGTAATAATTTAAAACAGTCACTTACCCCTAAGCAAGTCATTTGTCTCCGACCAGAACAGCAGAGTAATAACCAGGATTAAAGATAGAGCAGTCAAGACAAAAAAAAGGTGAATCAATCACTGCATTAGGATATTTGAAGAATCGTTTGCATGTACTCACAAAGTATGATACTTGCTATTAAACCCAGCTGTAGCAGTCACAAATTCATTAATATTCATCAAATAACCTTTTAGCAAAACTCTGCTACTATGATGGTGGCCAGCTACTGAATTCAATCTAATTGAAAATCTGAGAAGTAATGAAATGATTGCATGTCTGTCTCTTCATTAAATCAGTGTGCAAATTTGCATAGATTAATTTGCGTCAAATTAATAGCTCCACTCTTGGCTTGGAGCCAAGAGGACTTATGATCAATCTATAGTTTTAATTCAATTCTGCACTCCTAAAATGTTGGGTGGCTTTTGCTGTTTTAGAGACAGAAAATCAGAGCTGAATATGATTTTCACCACTTCTGTAATTTCTCCCCATTTCTTGGGCTATGATGATTAATTATAATGAAATGTGCATTATTTAGAAGTAAAAAATAAACATGCAGTCTCAGCCATGGAGAATTGAGGTCTGGTTTCCTTCTCTGGAAGTCACATTGGAAGGCTCAGCCCCTCAAGTACATTGAATTCAAGCACAGGGTGGTGAATGTCTGGGGCTGAGCAGAGTTTTGTGGCCCAGAGCAGCTCCCAAGGCTGGTGGGACTCTGTGTATTTTAGCACAGTCCTGCCTGTCCTTCACCAGCTACCCAGCCCCTCATGCTCACTCTTTCTAGAGGATGAAGAATTTTGCTGTGCTTATGCTTGATCTCCACAAGGTTTTAAATCTCTTCAAATACTCTGATGTTCCATGTGCTGAGATCTGCCAGGAAAACAACGATTCCTTCAGCCTTCAGTTCCTTGAAGTTAATAACAGCAATAGGCAGTGCATGCATTTGCATTGTCAGCTTGCCTTTATTTTTTAACCTAGTTTTTTTAGAGAAAAACAATCAGGCTTTAATTCAGGACATTTGATTAATCAAACTCAGACCATCTGCTGCAGTCCTGTCTCCTGCTGATCTGCATTGCCTGAAGTCAGTGACATGATTCAGGGCTGCAGTCTCACACTGTCTCTTCCCCTGTCAGCTGTTCTACTGCAAATCTGCTCCTTTCACCCAACACACTGACTGGGCTTTGTTTACTGTGATGACCATTTAGGATAGCTCTGGTGCTAGACAATTTGTATCAAAATACAGGACATGTGCAAACGCTGGTTGTACAACAATTCATTGTATCTGCATGAAAATAGCATGAACTAAGAAATTCACAGCAAGCCAAAGAAATGCTTTACTAAAAGAAAAAAAAATCTCTTCACAAATATTTCTAGTAGCAGTGCAATTTTAGTTTCATCACAGTCTGTGCTTTATGTCAGAATGAATATCGTGCCTTTTTTTCTCTCCTGTGTTCAGAGATGTGCTCAGGAACTCAGAGCAGAGATCTAGGCAGTCTGAGTTTGCACAGCATGGGGGTTTTAATGGGATTAGATCAGTTTTAGTCTAACAGAGCACACTCTCATGCTGGATATGACAGAGCTAAGAGCTGCAACCTCCCCATGTCTGTGGGTGTAAACACTGCACTGACCAGCTGTTTTGGGAAGGAGAGGAAGAATATGGCCCTTCAGCAACTCCACCATCCAGGGGACCCACAGCATTTTTCAGAGGCATGTGGGGATAAGCAGCATGCTTAGATGGCAGTAATGAACAGGACAAAGTTCAGTCACCATATTAAAACTCAGTTTTGGTGACATACAGGCCTTCTGCAGATGGAGAAATGTCATCTCTTGGCATCAGAGGCTGGAGTCAACCTCAGAAGTCAAGTAGGAACAGCACCTGGAGAGAGAGCCCTCACTTAGTCATCAAAACCAGCAGGCAGATTATCAGCAGATATCAGTGCATTAGATACTGAAAATTTGGTTATCTGGTTTCCTGTAATTGCTGGATGACAGCGTATCAGAACACTGGTTCCCAAAAAGCTGACCTGGTTTGCATTCTTGTCTTGCTGGTTACATCCAAGACACCTGAGCCTGCTGGGTTCCTGAATGTCTGAGGATGGGACTCAGCATGCAGTTGTCAGGTCAGGAAAGTCTCCAGGAGATTTACTGCTGCATTATCAGAGGATCAGGGCTGTGCTGAATGCAGCTTGGGAGAAACCAGCCGTGCCCTGCCCTGGAAACATTTAGGCTAAATAAACAAATTGAGGGAGGAAAATGGGAGCCCAGGAAGGTGAAAGGTTCCAAGAGGAGTGCTACCATTCCTGGCTTCCAAGAGAGGTGTCCCAATTCATTGCACCCAGAAGTTTCCTTAGAAGCTGCTTTACCAACAGCATCTGCAGCAAAGAAATGGACAGAAGCCTCCATCACACAGAGCACAGGAGGAAAGCATGAGAGGTTTGTCATCCTCAGTATTAAAACCAAAATAGAAATGCAGTGTTGTTTGCTATTTGCCACAACAGTGATCAGCAGAGAACATGGATCTCTCTCTCTCTGCCTCCACAGCCAGCCAGAAGGCTTGAGAGGCAAGCAAAGCACATCATTTCCAAATGGGACCAGCTTTAACAGGCCAGGAAAGTGCTACAGGCTTTGAGTCTGGAGTCTCAATCAAAACAATCCAGATAAAAGAACTTTCTAGCAGTG
Organism: Notiomystis cincta; assembly: GCA_013398075.1. Lineage (NCBI taxonomy): Eukaryota > Metazoa > Chordata > Aves > Passeriformes > Notiomystidae > Notiomystis > Notiomystis cincta. The sequence continues at coordinate 89,594 of VZRX01022447.1, read as the reverse complement.
GTCATTTAGTGCCATGGGTAAGGCACAGCTCTGCACATGCCTGGGTGTAGCCAGCCCTGCCTGTACCCAGGGAGCTCCGTGAGGAGCTGCACACACTCTGCTCTCTGCAGGAACAGGACGAGAGGGTTCTCACTGCCTTCAGTAACAAGCATCCTCCAGCCACCAAGGCTAATGCAATAAAGTGAATTTCATTTTGGCATAAGAAAAACCAAGGGAACAACATGATGTATTGGCAAAATTTTAATCATAGAAGGCCAGAGAGGCAGCTTAAAAGAGTTAGGCTGTTATTAATCAGGTCATAGTGATGCAGCATTTCAAAACAGGCTTAACACCTGCTAATTTCATTTCAGTGCTGCTGAAGCTGAGTCAGCTAACAAAGCCTCTTCTGGATCAAGCACGTTCAGAGCAGTACAGAAGTTCCCTGCCTTCATGAAAGTGCTTCCTCTCTTTGGTAAGGGCACTTAGAGGGAAGAGGGGAGAAAGGATGATCCCCTCCCTCCTTTAAACCTGCCTGTGGAGCCAGAGCTGAGGGAAAAGAGGATAAGAAGCATCATGGTATTGAAGAAAATCCCTTGGATAAGGGCTGTTATATTTGCTGTTAAATTTGCTGCACTGTGAAGATGAGGGAGCCTTTCCCTTTCCCTACAAATGGGGACTGAAGCAGCCCAAGTTTCCCAGAGTCAGAGTAGGTCAGTGAGGACAGGAGCAGACCCAGTCCCTGATCCCTGCTACTGCAGCAGACCACACTCTCACCTCTCATTGCCCTCTAACCACTGCTAAAGAATTATCTCCTTGTTGCTCCAGTTACCTTTGCCCTGCCCTTGGCTTTGGGCAGACAATATTGATCTCTGGATTGCTGGAGTGCAAGCAAGACCCTGATGTGAAGGAAGCTGCCCTAAAAATAGAATGAAAGCTGGCACATCAACCAAGCAGTGCAGAACCATCCAACTACTTCCACTGCCCACAACCAGCTCAGCAGGGCAACCATTCCAGTGGGACTGGGCAGCCCTGGGCAACCAAACTGGTTCCTTTCTTCTTTATGAATGGAACACTGATAGGGAATGGTCCAAGAAGCCCAGGACCCAGGGAAGTTCATCTGTGCCAGACATGTGTTTTTCATGCACACCCTTCTCAGTCACATCTGTCCCATGTTCCTGACCCTGTGAGTGACCCTTCTGGGCCCTGCAGCACAGCCACAGCCCAGACGTGGAGCCAGCCTGAATCTGCCAGGGCTCCTTAGCAGAGGCACAGCATGGTTGGAATATGACAATGCTGATGGCTTCACAGGGCCATCCTGGCTCTGAGAGCAGCTCAACAACTCCTGCTCTCTGCTGAGAAGCTGTTCTGTATTAGTTCTGCTACTTACAGAGTATCTTGTTTCAGTCCCCCATGTTTATGAAAAGTTAAGGTTTCAATTACTGGGCAGAGGACTTGAAGCAAGTTCTACAATGGGCAAATCATTTATTTTCTTATTTTCTTATTGCTTTCACTCTGTTTGGAGACAATTTTCATCCTAAGGCTAACAATGAGAACACTGACTCAGAATTTTACAGTGGAAGCCATTTTGCATCCCCAACTACAACATTTGCTATCAGTGGAAACCACAATGCTAAACCTGTGTAATAGCTCAGTTGTTGGTAATACAGCATCCACCTCCTCCTCCTTGACAGAAATGTATAGTAACAGCAAGAAACACTGCAAATCAACATTAATATACTGAAACAGGACTCACTTTACCAGGATTGGCACTTACTACAGGCTTTATGCTCCATTTACATGGTACAAAGGACAACTGTGAAATGACTGGAAATGTAATATGGAAGAATATAATTGGTTTTGCTGGAGATAAATGATAGATGATCTTTTATGAAAAGTAACCATCAGAAACAAAGGTTGGATTGTCCTCTCAGTTTCACCAAGGTAAAGCAACCTGATTATGAGAGCAGAGAATACACCAGGTATTTACTGTCCAGAGAGATTAGGCTGATAGAAAGCAAGCACTTCAAGAGGTAAACTTTCTGGATGCTCCCACAGTCCTTGCCAGCCAGCTGGAATTTTGACATGCACATGTCTAGCTGAGGTCCAGAATTCTCACAAAGTACCTGATTCTGATGGATTACTTGTGTTTTTCCAGCCAATACTTTCAGTGCTTATCACATATTGCTTTGCTGTTCAAATACAGATTTCTGCTGTCCTGAGTAGAGGAATTGCCTGAACATCTCATGTGAGGTCTATTCCTAGCATCAAAACAAGGAGCTTCGAGGTTCTAGGCAAAGATCTCCATTTTTACTTTCTGATGTTGTTTCACTAAAGTTGATTAAGTGACAGACCCCACCTTTGCAGAATCCCAGGGTTTCAGGGCACAGAGCCCAGGCAGCCCCTGCCTGGCTGCCACACACCTGAAATATGCAGATGAGGCACACTGGGAAGAAAGTAATTTCTGTGCAGTGAGACACTGAGCCCTTTGTTCTGGGGCTTGGAGAAGCTCTGCTGTGAGCCAGAGGTCCTCAGCAAGGCAAGGAGAGTTACAGCAAATATTCAGGTCACCCCTTAGTCACTAGTTATAGTCCAACAAACACCTCACTGCCAATTCCATGCACCCCACCCTGACCCCCCAAGAAACTTAGAGTCACAAAAAACAGGTGAAGATTCACTTCTTCTCCAAAAGTTTTTTTTTTTCTCCCTCTCAAATCCTGGTCCATATATACGTTGTCTGCTCCTATACCAGGACAAACCACCACAAGCTGCTACGAGCTCCACTAAGAGAAAACTATTATAAATAAAATGAAGGCCTGAATAGCTTAGAAGTTCAGAATATTAGGGAAGAAGCCACAAAAAAACCCTTATTTCAGGTGTAAAATGGGTCCTTCATAAATGTGTCATGTATCCCACAGCAGTGAGAGGCAGCTCAGAGTGACAGCAGGGTGCAGCAGGCACAAAAGGTCAAGTACTTTCCCTACCTCAGGATCAAACATCTTTCTTCATCTGCTCAACTTTTTGTATTTTCAGAGCTGCCAGTACAGTACATGTTGAGCCCTTCTGGAAAATCACTAGGTACCTGTCCCCCAAGAGTTGCTAAGTCCTTTCATAAGTTCACCCACTTCCTAAGTGATCGTTATTTTATGGACACTGTATCAAAGTTCAAATATAATGATTGTGGGCAAGAAGCCAGAAGTGTAACAAAGAAAATTCCAGTAATACATGAATTAATTTGGCCATATGTCACCAAGCCTTTTTGTATGCCCAAGCAACCCCCAAACAGTAACTGTGGGTAGTTTTACAGAAGATGACACGCAATCATAACAAAAAGTAAACCCAAGTCTCATGCTTTTTTGCTGTCCATGAAGAATGGAAGAACTTCATCCCACTTTTACCTTTCCTGGGACACAGACCTGCTTCCCTGGCAGGTTTGGGAGGGCTGTGTGCCCCTGGGGGAGCTCACATCTCAGCAGTTTTGGGAGGGCTCTGTGCCCCTGGGGGAGCTCACATTTCAGCAGTTTTGGGAGGGCTCTGTGCCCCTGGGGGAGCTCACGGAGCTGCAGGTACAGTTTGGCTGCAGCTCCTGTGTGTGGCCCCACGCTGGAGAAGTTCCCACAGAAGTGTCTCCCGTGGGAGGGACCCCACAGCCTCACAGGGGATGGACTCCTCTCCCAGGGCAGCAGCAGAAAATCTCAGTGTTGAACTGACCAAACCCCCCTGCCCTGTCCTCTGTGCTGTTGGTGGGAAGGAGGGAGGGGCTAGGGGAAAAAAAGAGTTTTATGGGCTTATTTTACTTCTCATTATCCTCCTCTGATTGTGTTCGTAATAAATTCACTTTGCAACTTTAAGCTGAGCCTGCTTTGCCCTTGAAGTGTTTCTCCCAGTCCTTATCTCACTCATGAAGCCTTCATTAATTTTTTTTCTCTTTCCTTTCCCCTCCTCTGTCCTGCTGTGGCAGGGGAGGGTGAGCAAGCAGCTCTCGTGGGTGCCTGGCATTGGGCCAGCATCAAACCACGTCAGTGGCCTTTTCCAGAGCATCTGTAGGAATTAGTAATGTAAATCACAGAACCTGTAATGCTCCAGAAGGAATTACACTCCTAATGTTAACTTCCTTCTTGTGGTGCTTCTGTGACTTTGGTGTGATCAGGGCCAGGGTTCTCAGTGCTGGGAAAGCTGGGCCTAAATTAGAAACACTGAATGACTCCTTAGGAGGGAAAGGCTGGTGCATATGAGGTGTGATGATCAAGGCTCCTCCTTAGGAAATGCCATTTTCCCTGCCCTTCTCTGAGGGGTGACTCTGCTCCCTCTTTTCCTTTTTTAGTGGAATAGCCAAGGCCACTGAGGGGGTTTCTCAGCCCCTCCTGTGGCAGCCAGGCACAGAGCAATGCTAATTTATCACTGAATTTAGGGGCAGTGAGCTGCTGCCTTCCCTGTGGTCCTCATTGACAACCACAGGTACAGTCTTTGCTAGAAAAATGGTTATTCACCATGTACCAGTGGCTTTGGCTGCTCTGCTGGATCAGGGCTCTGCACGGAGCTGGGAGCTCTGGTGGGAGCCAGACCTTTGCCAGGCTAATTTATGTATTTTGTCAGCATGCTGGAAAGGAGCCTTTGGTTATATTTTCAGCTCATGTCAAAACACCACACATGTTTTTCTGATCCCAGCACTTAGGTTCTAAAATGCTTTAAATCTGCTTTCATATTTGATATTTTTAAAGAAAGTGTGTTTACATATGCAGCACCATGGCGACAGGAAAATAAAGTCAGGAAAAAATGCACTAGTGCATCAAAGCCTGTTTAGAACACACACTCAATTAACATATCTAAATTAATCAGTGGGATCTGGGTGTCTTGTCACTACCATTTCAATCAATAACAGGATAGGTATAATGATAAATTCCCATTGCAAATGCCTTACAGATATATTAAGGTCTCTGTCCAGTCCATCAGCATCCACCATGTAATTAACCCCAGAGAATGTGAATCCATCTTTTCCTCCAGCACATGTTCTCCAAGATCTTCACTCCATCATGAGCCCCCACCCTCTGACCATGGTGTTACAGCACAAACCAGAGCCCTGGTGAGGTGATGAGTCTTTTCCATGACTTGCCACTGAGACCACTGAGGTACCTCAGTGCACGTGAGTGGAGCTCCCAGTGCTCAAGGAACATGAACAACACGAGTACACTCATTTTATACCATGAACATTTGCAAAATATAAATAAATGTCCTTAAAAATTTCCCAGGCATCGAAGCAAAAAACTTACTTTCAAAACAGTTCTATTTTAAAACATGAGAAAAAAGAAAAAAGTAAAAATAATAATAAAAAAAGCACTGCTCCACAAAGTCCATTTTCATTGAGTCTTGAAAGCAAATTGACTGCACTTGCAGGCAGTACTTTTTAAAGTCTGGTAACAGGATTGAAAACACAACAATCATCTTCCTCCCACTGCCATTTGCTATGGGAGTAGTAGACTGCAGTTCTACTACTACTTGGATCTTAGCTATTGGAGTCACAGCCCCTGAGGGCTGTAAAACGTTGCTGCTGTCACATATAAATCAGTCTTCTTCATAAAAATGACATGGTTGACATGTAGGGATAATATTATAAGGTAACTACCATGGAGGTTTCATGCTTGGATATGTTCAAAAAGATGTTTCTCTTTATCCCTGACCACAAATACTTATTGATGGTTTCTTGTCAGCTGTTTGAAAGCTTTAAAGAACTGCTGTCTCTGCTGGGGTCTGCTCCTTGGCTGAACTTTTCATTAACCTTTGATCACTCTTCAGAGCATTTTTTTAGCAAGCAACTGAAGAATTTCAAGTGCTGCAGTGAGTCCATGTGTGTGGGGGAGAAGAAGAGGAGGTGAAGATTTTTATAGATGTACACGTACATCTTGTGCAGACACACACCCAAGTCCTTAACTCTGGCAGGACTAGACAAAAAACAAATGGGTACTTCTATTTTTAAGATTTTGCAGAAATGTGAAAATAAAGAGGATTTATTGTCCCCAGTTAAGTTACCTCTCTTCCAGCACTGTCACCCCAGGGAAAAGAACAGGAGAGGCTTAAAGACACTTGACTTTGCAGATGCAACTGGTGATGCAAATCTAATTAAGCCAGCTCTTTTCTGCTGAGAGGGTTAGCACTGGCCAGGCTGTTTCTCTCCCCAAACTCTCAGGTTTGCAGAAAGCCAAACCTTCATACACACTCAAACAGCCCCCAGCTCCACAGGCAGTGTGGAAGTGACGAGCGAGGTGCTCGTTCCCCCTGGCACACCCGGAGTGCCCTGTGCTGGCAGCTGGCTGGCAGGACTGGCCCCCAGCTTGGCAGCAGCACAAAACCCCTTTGAGGGGGTCAGCATGTGTGTCACAGAGCTGCTGCTTGCTGGCACTGTCCCCAAAACATCGGACAGGGTTCATTCCTTAGGTGGAACAGCTCATTAGCACGCCCATTGTGACACATTTCAGCTTTTGTTCTGCTCCTTTGCAAGTTTAACTTAAAGCATTTTCTCCAAAGCAGACACATCCCACTAGCATTTACTCACAGAGGTGCTTTTTTTTGCATTTAAGTACCTTCCTGGGATATCACAGCATTTACCAAGCCCTCCACAAGTCATTTTTAGCATCCCTTTTTCCCCTGACAACCAGCACGTCAAACAGCCTGCAAATTTTCATAGCTGAAGGTGCAGGCTAGTCCTGCAAGCTGGCAGCTGCACCGAATTTTCAGGAATATGTAGCAGCTGTGGCCATGATTCTTCCCACTCCCCCTGTTTTGCCAAGGCAGGTTAATTGCTTCTTCATGCAAGCTGTCACCCTGGTTCCAGAAATGCCATCACATTCGGTGCATGCTGGGGGCTGTAGTCTTTTGGGAGGCTTGTTTTTGCAAGGAGACTGCAGAGCAGCTTTGGACACTCACCCTGGACTGTGTTTTAGATGCCTGTGTTTTGTTTCACTGAATGGGTTTCTCTGTACCAAGGACATAAATCTTCCTATGTATCTACGAGTACAGGGTTGTAATGAATTTTAAATGCCTGAAAATAAATATGGCTCTTCCTTTCACAGCAACTCTGCTGTTTCCAAAGAGGATTAAATAAAAACCAGCATGCTGCTTAATCATAGCAAAATGTGGAAGATGAATTGATTTGGGGATTTAAGGGTGTTAATTTTGTCCAGGGAAATACCTAAAGAGAGCGCCATTAAAGATAAATAAATGGTTCTGGTCTCTAGCTGGCTGCTGGAGAATTGTATAAAGGTTTCAGGTCAGGTTTTTCAGTGCTTGCAGGCTTTGCTTTGGGAAGTGCAGTGCCTGTAAGCAGCAGAAAGAGCCTTTAGCTGTGTCTGAAGACGTGGTTACAAGGACACATCCCCGTCTCCATGGCAGGGGTCAGTGCCCCCTCTGATGTGCTGAGACATGTGTTTCCAGAGCACTGCTTTTAATCCACAAGGATCATATTCATGGGGACCCCCCTTCACTCCCCTCCAGGCACACGTGAGGGGATGGAAACTGTAGGTGTGGGCAGAAAGAGGTCAGGAAGGTGGGAATGTCTTAGATTGGCTTGGCTGCAGAGAAAATGCTTGAATAGCTGCAGCCAGAGCTTCCTTCTGATGGGAAAAGGCTCTGTTTTAATGATGTATTTGATATGAAAGGGCACGGTGCTTCAGTGCATAGCTTGCAATAAGAGGAAAGCAGATATGACAGCTGAGGCTTCACAATGTTAGAAAAAGGCCTTTCAGACTGCAAGACAAGAAAAACAAACACCGAAGGACAAATTTATGGTAGGAATAATAGACTGGTGGGTTTGGGGGGACAGGCTTGAAATAAGCTTCCCTTGACAGCTTCTATATTTGTCTCATGCTGCCTACTTTTCATGCAGCATCCCCACCCCCACAAACTCCTCAGCTCTAGGTAGAGCTGGAGGTTTAACTAATTCCTCAAAGCACAGCTAAATTGTCTTGGGAATTATCACTGCAAGTGCATGTGTTGTGCTGCAGAGCAGGAGACAACCACCTCAGTTACAGCCTGCCTTTGCTGGGGTGGGCAGGAGGGCTTGTGGGGTGCTCAGGGTGTTAAGGGCCAGAGCTGAAATACACAGAAAGTTGTTCACAAAAGGTAGTAAAATATTTTTTAGTCACTGACAAAAAAAAAAAAAAAGGAAAAATTCAGCTTGTATTCAGGGAGGGAATCACAGAAATGGGAAACCAGTTTAAGAATCTGAGCCAGGGTACTGTTGCCTATATTTATATACAGGAGGGAAAGGAAGACATATAATATATATGTGTGTGTGTATATATATATATATATATTTATATTTATATATATTTGGAGTTGCTTGGTTACTCAGGCAGTTTGACTGCCAGGCACAGCTTGGCATTTGTGCCTTTGGGAGTTAAGAAGGATGTGGGGAGATGGGCAAACATTTGATGGCAACAGAGGAGGACAATTTTCCTCACTACCCTTCCCTGCCAGGCATTCTTCTCTTCCACAGGTTCTCCCAGACACAAATCACACTGCTCTGCATTACCATTAACCCCAGAAATTATTTGGTTGTGGCTCTTTCTAGAACATTCAATATTCTATTTACTTCGAATATGCTTCCCTCTTCCTTTTATCCCCTTGAACCCTGGGGACATTGTTGGTACTCAAAGTCACTTAACCCACCCTGTCTTCAAATTGACTTGTCAATATCTGAGTACTTTCTTTTTTACACATTGGCCAATCTTAGACATTTAAGTGCCTTCTTAAATACATTAGAACAAAATACACCATTATGGATTTCTTTTACTAAGCTCTTGGTTTCTTCTCAATTTATTTTCTCTCTAAGAATTGTATATTTTCTTTTACTTACCAAACTCTCAGCTTCAGGCTACTGACTTTTTAGACACATCTTTTGATGAATGAATTGCTAAGTGTTCTAAAATTGAACAGAATGTCATTCCAATTCTTCAACACACCAACAAATTCCTTGCATATTGTGGCCTTTTTAAGTAATGATGAGTTTAATTTCTATATAACCACACAGAGCTTTGTAAAGAAACTGTGTCATGTTCTACATTTTCACAAAGTTGAAGGGACAGAAAAACTACCAGGATGACTGCTGAATAAATGACTGTACAAATAAAGCAGCTCAAGCGTGTGACACACTCAACTTCCAGTATATCCTGGTATGTGATAGACAGGTTTCCATTAATAATTCTTTACTGTCTGGACCCACCATAAAATTTTCAGAGTTACCCATGCTCCATTTTTTTTTTGTTTCTACAAGACAGGATTTTCAGAGAATATGACCATATAGAAATATAGTCATGGCTCTTGCATGGCTCTCACACATTTTTTCAGGTACTGAGGCCTTTAAGTGATTCTCATTTTCAGGAATGGGGCCTAAGTATTTCAAGCTGTTTCTTTTGTCTAGCAGAGAGATCAGAATACAATAGAAAATGTCTAAAGATGAAAAAAATCCTCCACCACATTTGGAATTACTGAATGTTTGCTTTCCTTTACTGGACATCTTGGGGATCCAAAACCAATGAGTCCCCTGTTCTTCCAGTTTTCATCCTTACCATTATAACTGTATTTTCCAGGAATGCAAACTCACTGTATCCACCAAAACATTTCTGTAGTAGCAGCTATTTACAGCCAGGGGAATATATTTGGCTGCTCTTTCTGCTGCCCTGTCTGGTTTCCTCTGACTCCAGGGAGTCTGTCCACACCGTGTTGTCAGCGTGGGGCATGGACAGCCAAACTACTGGAGATTCATTTTAGTCCTCCTGCTCTCTAGGATTACCCACATGCCTGTGATGAGCTTTTCTGTCACACAAACCTGAACACGATGCTGCAGTCTCTGGCAGGAGGGAGGAGCCCAGAAACTGCCTCAAACACCAGTGCCCTTCAAGGATAGCAGAGCTAGCAGGGATAATGCACACTCTATTATCTTCCCAAGTGAAGGACTGTATGTGCAAGGAATATTTTGCTTTTGTGGTATTTAATTTGAGGTTTCACTCTTGCTGGGTGTGCTGCTCCCTTTTAGTGTTAGAGGAGATGAGTCAGTGCAATGGGCTCTGCTTCCAGAGCTGAGGGCAGGGAGATCTGAGCTGGTGCTCCTTTCCTGGGGGGCACAGCCATCCCCTGGGAACACTTCACCCATGTGGTGGGATGTCTGACTGTGCCTGAGGACAGGTGGTGTCAGCTGTAATCTTTATGGAAGGGTTTTCAGTGATGTCTTCCTTAACACCAGTCGAGGGTGCAAGCTTTTCAAGATGAAGCTTAGATACTTTAAAGGCTTGATGATGCAGGGCTATTTCAGTAGTCAGGAAACCCTGAAAATATCTTGTCTTTTTAAAAAACCTCTTTCTTACATAATTCCCTCACAAAAAATACACTTGAACCTTCCAATAGCAGCAACCAAAAGCTAATAGGAACTGAGTGCATCAGCTCATCTGCTGTTGTGATAGTTATTTTATATATTGGCTTGCTAAATAATAAAGTAAAATAAATTAGTTCCTATCAAAAGTTTCCTGAATGCATTCAGCCAGAGCTTATTGTTATTTATTCATCTGTTGGATTGCCTTTGTAAAAGCCAGAGCTGCTCTGAGAGTGTATGTGACTGGAATAGCCTAAATGGAGAAGCCGTGAGTTGGGAAGGAAGCCAGAAAGTCATTAATTAAGGAGCTGTACAGTTTGCAGGCAGACTTTGTGTACTGTGAAAACTGCCTGAAGGTCAGTGGCTGAGCTGTTTTGGCTGAGAGCTGTGCCCAGGTGTGCCCAGGTGGCACCGCAGCGGTGGAGGAGAGGAGCCCCAGCCCGGGCAGAGGGCAGGGCTGCTGCCAGGCAGGAGCCTCGTGTCCAGGGCTGCCCCAGGACTGGGCATCAGAGCACCCACCCCACCCCACGAGGCTGAGGAGAAGTGCTCTGCAGAGTATCAGCTTTCTGCTTCCAGCTCGACGTGGCTTCTTCTTCCTCTGAGACACCGAGGGTTCTTCACACCCCATCTGCGCTGCCAAGTCTGCACTGCCGGCCACACCTAAAGGCCAGCAGCAGAAATAGCTGGGAGGGAGGTGGGGAAGCAAATGACACAGCAGCTGTACTTTAAAACTAAAGCCATTTCAGAGCCTCCAGGTCTTATTTCATGGTGTTACTTTTCTGTCCTCTCTCAAAAATCCTTGTGTAATGCAGTCAGGGGACGTGCCTGGCTAGCACAACTGGCCTTTTCTGTGTCACTACACTTGTGGCCCTTCTGACTGCACTATCAAACCGTGGTTGATGCCATTTCAATGGCAACAAAATTATGTATATTAATTATTCTTTATCTTTGCCATTCGAAATATGTACAGTTAGCCAATTTGCATTCGAAAATGATGGAGAGGAAGATTCACTGGAGAACAACAGCTGCTCAAACAAATGAAAAGCATTTTCTTCTTTTATTTACCCTGGAACAGTAAGTGTGGATACAGCATCTGGTCCTCCGTGAGCTCTTTGCTTCTTGCCCAACTTCCAGCTGGAATGACTGAGAGTCAGTGTGATCTGCTGACCTCCCTCAAGGTCTCCAGTGATGCCACCCAAAACAGAACAAAGCATCCTAGCTGGATGCCTTTCATGCTAATCCCTGAATCAATACGTTTCCAAGATCATTATTGGGCTTTCATGCACTGCCAAAAGATTGTGTTCCAGCAGTTCTCTCATTCTGTGTTGTGTATCCTTTGGAGCATTCTACATTATAAATCATTTTAACTCTCATTGTATATTGCACTTCCCTTGTGTAATAATCAGAAACGTGGGAAACCATTCCTTCATATCTTCCCAAACAGAGACTGGAAATGTCAAAGATAAAGAAAGATGGAAGAAGAAGTTGCAGCTCAAATCCCTTTGAGTCCTCGAAATGAAGCAGAGTTTGGAGCACGCTGCCGTGGCTTCACCTCCTGCCACATTCCCATCAGGAAAAGCCAGGTTTGTTTGGTTGCCAAACAGAAAGGCACCTGAAAGACAACCTCCCACGGCTGGGACATTTATTTTATGTTAAAAACACCCAAAGACACGCCAGAACTTCAGCATCCTGCGGGCCAGGAGCGCGTTGCAAAGCCTCCTCTGTTCAGGGGATGGACGAAGCCTCCAGGGCTCTGAGCCTGCAGCCGGGGCGGTGACTCCTGGCCCAGCTCCAGGGAGGTACAACCCCACTGACATCGTGAAACACAAGCTGCCTGCTCTGGTGGGCCAGCACAAAGCAGGGCCGAGCAGCAGGCACCTTTGTCTCCTCATTAGCACCGATGGCTGAAGCTCTTTAGAGAAGGGGCTTTCCCACTGTGTGTTTGCACAGGGGGAGCTGAGCCATGGGGGCAGCTGAATGCTGCGGTGTAAATAATGAACTGCACAATAAACACTGTGAGGCTGGTTCAGCTGAGGGGGAAAAATAAACAGAGCAAACAAAGGCATTCATCATGTTAGTTAGAAATGCCATGTCGAGACCCAGCAGAGATTCTTACAAGCTTTCTCTAGAGTCCAAGTTATAAACTTCATTCTGTAAGTATAAAAAAATACTTTGCACACCAAACTTTGTGATGCCAAGCATCCATCCAAAGGGAGAATGAGCACAGATTTCCTTTTCTATCTCTATTCAGTGTCTGGTGTAAGTCTGACCTTTTGAAGAACTGGCTTTGCATATTCTTTCCAGGTGGCAGTGAAGAATTACTGCTTGATCTCTCTTCCAACAAGAAAAAATTAATGAAATATTTATTTCAACAATGGTTGTGTATTAGCCAGCCAGGGAACCTTGTGATGCACAGGGAAAACATTTCTACAGTAAACCACGATAAGGGCTGAGAATATTGCCAGTGCTGCAGAGCTCTGGGCTCAGAGCCACTCTCCTGGCTTTATTCAGATGTTGTTATTGATCTAATCTACAGTGAGATGATCACAGGAGACACTCCTTACATTATTTAACTTGGATTTGGGGTTGGATGGGGATTTTTTGTTGTTTGTTTTGTTCTTTATTCTTCATTTGTGCCATTATTAATACAACACATCATTAGTGAATTTCACAGGTAAGTGGCTCTTGTCTCTCTTGACACATTATTAATCAAGAGTGATGAAGATGCTGCATCCCTCGCACACTTGAGCTACGTGACCAACTCCAGGCTTGTGAACTACCTGCAGTGCACTGCAGGGATGAGCCACAGCAGCACAAGGGCCACAGGGGCACACAGGAACATTTAGTGGGGCAGGCAGGGACAGTTTGTGGGGCAGGCAGCAATGCAGGCAGGGTCTCCCAACTCCTACAGAGCTCTGAGCTGAGCAGGAGCCAGCAGACCCACTTTTTGCAGACACAGAGAAGCCAAAGCCAGGAAGGATATGTGAGATGTCAGCTCTCCAGGAGATTGATATCTGACAGGAGGGAAAATACCCACCCAGACAAAAAAAGACCTGCCATTCTGGGGCCCTGCAGTGCAGAGATGTGATACTGGCCATCTGTCATCTGCACATGGGTGCCTACCAGGCCTCAACTGGGGAGGCTCAGCGTGCTGAACCCATTATTTGGGTCTGGCATTCCTGCCCCTGCTGCTCTCCAGTCCAATTTATTCAGTTCAGGCACTTGTGAGCAAGATTCTGATGACAGCTGCAATCATAACACCAGAGATGGAGGGAATAAACAGAACAACTCTTAATAGCTACTACTGTTTGGAAAATAAACAAACAAGCATTTCTCCTGGAACTCACACTGCAAGCAAGAAAACTCATGAGATTTCCAGAAGCAAAGGATGAAGGTGAGCTCCACAGTGGTCCCTTCTAGCCAGGTCACTGAGCCAGTGGGCAGCCTGGGACCCTGCCCCATGGAAAGGGGAGTCTTTGTTTTCACATTTGCTCCCAGATAAAAGTGGGAATTGAGCAAGAATAAGATGCACAACTGAGGTGCCCAATTTTATCAACTTATCACCCTTTGTGTGTTGGCTCTTTGGAGGAGTTGAATGCCATTGGTAGAGCATCTGGCTTGGTGGGATTCTGGATGTGGTGGTGACTCTGCAATAGAAGCCTTATGGAGAGCACACAGGTACCCCATCAGTGCTCCCTTCTGTGCTTATTTCCCCCTTTATCCCAACCAAAACTGCTCATAATGAAAATACCTGTTTGCTCTTCCTCTGTGGAAGGCCCTAACTCATACCTGTGCTGCCACACCACCTCCCCTGCACACCCCCACATCCAAAATGCCCAGCTCATCTCCTGAGCTTGTCAGAAACAGTTATCATCATAGCCTGGGCTCTTGAGCTTGGGAATGGTAATGCTGAAACATCCAAACAGGAGATGTCATCCTGTCACCATGAATGACAGATGATTATGGCCTTCCTCGATGCCTGTAATTAATGTTACTTTTAAACTTGGACATGAACATCCAGGAGCCCAGTAAATGGGGAAATCCTCCAGAAGCTTTGGCTTTCTCTTCCTCTCTCTGCTTCTTTACCCTACAGGTCTTTCAACAAATTAAAGAAATCACTGGCTGTTGCCTCTAAAACCTCCTAGAAGGGGAGATGAAATTCAGAGCTCCAGATAAACACGTGGATAAGCATCACAAGGGCTGAAGCCATGAGCTGGGCACATGCCATCCCTCCCTGTCAGTGTTCACACAGCAATGTGGGGGCAGTGCCTCAGAGCCAGGCTGGTACCCTGAAAATCAGGACTGACTGCTACCAATTTCTCTTTGCCCTGTGCCTCCTCATCCCCCGTGCCACTGCTGGCTTTTAGCACCTTTTTGCATCTCTTTGTCGCCATTTTTACCCCCAGTCTGTGGCAGGAGGCTTTGTTAGGGCAATGCAATTTAGTGTGTGGTGGATAAGAGATGTGAGCAGTGGGCTCAGGGACCTCAAGGCTGGGCTTAAAATGACAACTTCTTGCAGCACATCCCAAATCCCTGTTTGACTACGTGAGGCTGAGCATTTGTCAGAGGAGGATTAGGACTTTCCTGGTAATAGCTAAACAGCAAAGTGAACAAGATGCCTAAGCTCTTCAAATGAAATCACGCATTTTTAGTCTATGGAAATTCAAACCAAGTCTCAGCCAGAGAACAGGGGAAAAAAGCAAAACAAAGATTATTGAAAGCTTATGTTTAAACAGTTTCAGCCCAAATATTTACTGAACACACACACACACACAAAATGCTGGTATGTTTTGCAATGAAGAACTAGACCCTTTAATTGCAGAGGAAGCCAGGCTTGGGGATTCAAGGGAAAATAAACATGCCCCCTGCAGAATTCACTGTAAAGACTTTACATTTATTTACATTCCTGTTTTTCTTTAACCTACATTCCCCCTGACAGAGGGGTTGTTTTGGGTAATAATCTTTCCATATAGGCCAAGTCTACTAGAAACTCTTTGCAATTCTTTTAAAATATGGATTCTGGAATGTACTGCAAATCCCTTTTGCTCAGATAAAAAAAGCAGAGTGAAGAAATAACATGCCATTTAATCTTTGGGCTCATCAACTCCTGGAAGATTATTTTGACAGTTAATTTGATGTATTTAACTGAACTTCCAGTCTACTCTCCTTGAAGAAAGCCATCATTTACGACTTGCTGTTGTGGTAGGAGCATCCCAGATAGCTGCAGTGTCTTTTGAAGAAATATTTACGAGGGGAAAGAGCATACATTAATGTTTCCTTGCTGTTCAGGTTCAGTTCTAAAATCCACAGTGCATCCCATGTGCCTCTACCCTGGCTCATATCAGCTGCTTCTGCCCCAGGGAGAGGGCAGCCAGGGGCTGCTGGTGGATGGGCAGCAGGGAAGACAAAATGTATGTCCTAAGAAAAAAAGGCTGCTCTCCCCCTGGGGACACAGGGACATCACAGCCAGGGGATGCTGGTGCTGCAAAGCAGGAGGAGCAGCGTGTGCTGCTGCCCTGCACTGAGGCACAGCCACAGCAGCCACTCCTGCCCTTCCACTTCACTGCTGCCTTGCCCAGTGATGCTGCACAGGGATTTGGAGCTCCTCCACCCCAAGGGGGTTGAACCATCCTCATCCCTTTAGAAACAGGGAGAGGCTGTGGCCACACAAAGTGTGATTTTGCAGGATCTGTTGCTGAGGGTTTTCATGTTTGGGTTTGGGGAGCAGAAAGGCAGCAACCCCCAGGCCCTGACAGCCCTGACCATGGCAGGGCTGGCTCTGAGCTCAGGTGCAAGGAGAGGCAGGACAGAGGTGCCAGGCTGGGGACATGTCCTGGTTGCCACAGGTGCAGTTAACTCAGCCTCCCACAAAACTGCCTTCCTTCCCTTGGGGGTTATTCTAAGGTGAAGCTCATTGCCCTGCAAGACACTGGGACTCTCCCAGACTGCAGGGGCTCCCAGCACTGAGCCCTCCTGCAGCAGCTCCCTCCAAGTCAGAAAACAGGGGAGGCTCTTGTGTTACAAATAACAAGAAGTAGGTCAGATCCACAAATACAAACAGACAGGGAGGAA